>WNWK01003945.1:0-35000 GCA_009830355.1 Cherax destructor
ACTTCTGTTTCCTTGGGGACAAACCTCTCCTCTGCCTCTTTGCATTTGGTTGTCACATATTCCATCATTTCTTTTACTGGTTTTCCTGCCAATTCTCTCTCCCACTGAACGTCTTGTAGGAAGTTCCTCATGCCTGTGTAGTCCCCCCTTTTGTAGTTTCGTTTCTCCCTTCCTACTCCTGCTCCCCTCTCCACTTGTAGCTCAACTATATAATCAAAACACAGAACCAAATGATCACTAGCTCCAAGGGGCCTTTCATACGTGATATCCTCGATGTCCGAACTACTCAAGGTGAATACTAGGTCCAGTCTTGCTGGATCATCCCCACCTCTCTCTCTGGTAGTGTCTCTAACATGTTGATGCATGAGGTTTTCCAGTACCACATCCATCATCTTGGCTCTCCATGATTCAGGACCCCCATGGGGCTCTAGGTTTTCCCAATCAATCTCTTTGTGATTGAAATCACCCATAACTAGTAACTTTGCTCTCCCCATGTGGGCTCTTCTGGCTACCTCGGCTAGTGTGTCTACCATTGCTCTGTTGCTCTCGTCGTATTCTTCTCTTGGCCTCCTGCAGTTCTGTGGCGGGTTGTACATTACATAAATTACCACCTTATGGCCCTCAGACTGGATTGTTCCTACTATGTAGTCCCTTTCACCCATTCCATTCATTCCTTCCACTTCCTCAAATCCCCACTTGTTCTTAATGAGCAGTGCAACTCCTCCTCCCCCTCTGCTCCCTCTATCTTTCCTGAGGATTTGATATCCGGGTGGAAAGATTGCATCTGTTATCATCCTGGTGAGTTTCGTTTCTGTGAGTGCTATTATGTCTGGGGATGTCTCCTTTATTCTTTCATGCCACTCCTCACATTTATTTGTTACACCATCTGCATTTGTATACCAAACCTTTAACTTCTTTTCTAAAACCGTAGTCTGGGGGGTATGTTGGGTTTGGGAAAGTGGGAGATCTGATGGGGAACTATGGGTGGTTGGTGTGAAGGTGGAGTTTGTAATGAGGTGGGTGGAATCATTGGGTATGGCATGTGTGTTTTGGGTTAGGTTGTTTGGTTGCATTGGGGTTGTCCAGGTTGGGGAACATCTGAAGGTGGTTGTATTAGAGCTTCCTCCTGAGTCTGGGTTCTCCTGTCCATCTCTCTTTCCTCCTTTTGTCTATGTACCCTCTCTTTCAGTTTCTGTCTTTCTTCCCGTGTTCTGTCGCGGTCGAGATACACCCTCCGGTACTCTGACATATCCCTTAGTCTTGCTTTCTCCTGCAGGATCCTGTTTCGAGTCAATTCTGCTTTGAAAATTACTTTGACTGGCCGGATTCTTCCTCTTGCAAACCCCCCTATTCTCAGAAAATTTGCCAGCTGGGTCATGTCATCTTCTCCTATTGCTTTCATGATGTTTTCAATCGCATTTTTCTCCCCTTGTCTTCTTGCTTCGTAAGTTTCCCCTTCAGCTTCCTGGAGTGTGTGTGTGTGTGTGTGTGTGTGTGTGTGTGTGTGTGTGTGTGTGTGTGTGTGTGTGTGTGAGTGTGAGTGAGCGCGCGCGTGTTTGCTGTGATGAGTATCGGGGACAAACTTGGGACGTGATTACACTTTACAACAGTTTAGCCTACATATTACAAAGCTATTTACCTAATTAATATTCCGTCCTGTAAATCGAAACTGGGTTATAACCATCTTATTTAGATCATTTTAATCTAACATCGACGCTTTCCTCGTTTTTAATAGCATTAAAAATACGAGACAATTTACGGCGCAGTCGAAAGATGAATTTTATACCACAAACTTAAAGTTAGTCTTACCGCATAAGATCAGAGAAGAGAAAACTGGAATTGGCTCACCGACATTTGTATTCAAAAGACCAAAAAAGCATACGAACACGACGCTATCAATATTTACCAAGAACTTTTCCATCGACTTTAAAATTACGGCAATTTTTCAGTATTGTAGTTTCCAAGACTAATTTCGCACACGCCAAAAGTTTGCATTGTCAAAATATTTTAGAGGATTTTCCCCTCTTATTTACGAGAAAATTTTTATAGCATTTGCGAAGATGCTGAATCTCGTTGCTGCGATTTCGTTTTTTTGTTTTTGTAATGCCGAAGATAAGACGATTTTTTCTTCACGATACGTGCTGTTTTCTTAGAGTTTTCTTTTCCTTCCAGTAAATGCAGAGGAGACTTTCTACTGACGACTTGATAAGGCCCAACACTGAGCTAAAAGTCTTCAGGAAGAGGATCTTCCATGCCGTGTCTCTTTTTTTCCTTATTCTTTGGCACTGTGTTTGGTGCCGACGAGAATGGTTCATTGATGATATTTGTCGACTATTTTGTCACTGTTGTTGGTTCATTGATGATCGTTGTCGACTATTTTGTCACTGTTGTTGGTTCATTGATGATCGTTGTCGACTATTTTGTCACTGTTGTTGGTTCATTGATGATCGTTGTCGACTACTTTGTCACTGTTGTTGGTTCATTGATGATCGTTGTCGACTATTTTGTCACTGTTGTTGGTTCATTAATGATCGTTGTCGACTATTTTGTCACTGTTGTTGGTTCATTAATGATTGTTGTCACATATTTTCTCTTTTGCTGGTTAACTGATGGTTGTTGTTCCTCTGTTGTCACTACATTTGATATATAACACCAATACGTTATAGAAAATATCCTGATATAGAATATTATTATTAGTAGTAGTAGTAATAGTAGTAGTAGTAGTAGTAGTAGTAGTAGTAGTAGTAGTAGTAGTAGTAGTAGTAATAGTAGTAGTAGTAGTAGTAGTAATAGTAGTAGTACATTCATGGGAAGCACAAAACCCTAAATGTCATGTACTCTGAGAATTGAGTGATAATTAAAATTTATCTGAGAAAGGGGAGTTTTGTGCCAATTCCTCGAAACAAGAGCCCTTTAGTAGGATCAAGATCCCCATTTGAAGTGAAGGCTTCAAAATGTAATGGGATGTTATATTTACCTAACGGAAGTAGAAGACAAATGTTAACATGATGTAAGTGGAAAGGAGACACGAAGGGAGGGAGGGAGACATGGAGGGAGGGGAAAAGAGGAGAAAATGAGGAAGAGAAAAGAGAAAGAGGGGGTAAAAGAGGAGGAAGGGAGGGAAGAAAGAGAAAAGTAAGGGAGAAAGGAAGAAACGGAAGGGGAAAAGGAAAGAAAGGGAGAAGCAGAAGGGAAGGGGAGAAAGGATAAGTAAGGATGAAGGGAGAAGAGATGGTAGCGAGGATGAGATAAAAAGAAGAGGAGAGGGAGGGGAACCAGCAAGAGGAGAGAGCAAGGGAAGGAGGGAGGGGAACCAACAAGAGAAGATAACAAGGGAGGGAGAGAGGGGAACCAGCAAGAGGAGAAAGCAAAGGAGAGAATAAGCGTCGGAAGGAGAATAAGGAGAGAGAAAGGGAAATGAAGCAAGTATTTTATTTTGCCAGTCCTCACTGAATAGGTGAAAAAATTGTTTATTTTTCGTGAATACGAGAAAGGGGAAAAAACACCACATAAGATTTCTCTTCTCCTTTCACCAGGCTGAAAGAGGATCGTGGGAAGAAAGACCCCGACGAGGGGAGAGGCAAAGACAAACAGATAAATATGCAAGAAGGCGGAAACGGAATTATGGGAACGACGTAAAACAATGTGAAGTTATGTGACGGAGAGGAATGCAGGTCAAAAAAAAGAGGTATTATAAATTTTGTTTGATGTGAGGTGGTAAACCCATCTGGGTTATTCAGTGCATGTAGTGGGAACTCGATCCTCCGACCGCTAACCGGAAAGCGGTCACTCTGCATTTATCCCAGTTGTATAAATAGAACATGGTAAAAGTCACATAATGAAAACAAACGATGTTTTATGAGATGGCAATATGAATGAAAACATGTGAAGCGACGTCAGACAGAGAGAAAGTCAACAGAAAGAGACAGAAAAAATAAAATGATTTATACTAGATTTGGGAAATGATCGAAAACTTTTGGAAACGTAAAAACAAGTGATAGTACAACTATAACATGTGATAATACAACTATAACATGTGGTACTACAACTATAACATGTGATAATACAAATATAACATGTGGTACTTCAACTATAACATGTGATAATGCAACTATAACATGTGGTACTACAACTATAACATGTGATAATACAAGTAAATCCTATGAAACTCCAACTAAAACATATGAAACTATAATTAAAACAGGTGATAGTACATCTAAAATATATGAAACTAAAACTAAAACATATGAAACTACAACTAAAACATACGAAGGTACAACTAAAACATACGAAACTACAACTAAAACATACGAAACTACAACTAAAACATACGAAACTAAAACTAAAACATACGAAACTACAACTAAAACATACGAAACTACAACTAAAAGATACGAAACTACAATTAAAACATATGAAACTACAACTAAAACATACGAAACTACAACTAAAACATACGAAACTACATCTAAAACATACGAAACTACAACTAAAACATACGAAACTACAACTAAAACATACGAAACTACAATTAAAACATACGAAACCACAATTAAAACATATGAAACTACAACTAGAACACGTGATAGTAGAGCTAAAAACAGATGAAACTACAACTAAAACATGTGAAGCTACAACGCGACTTTCGGCGAAAATAAATGAAAATAATCCAGAATATATGAAACTGCATCAAAAAAAGGCGACCAAAAAAAAAACATTAAAACAGAGCAAAAACTACACCAAAAAATTGGCAAAATTGCACTTAAACCACAGGGATAATTTCACATAATAGATAAACACAAGGGAAAACAAGGAAAACTAAGGAATAAGTGAAACAGCCAAAAAAAGCACGTGGAACTACTGGAAAAACAAATCAGCACAGGTTACACGTGAAAGTAGACTGTATTGATACACTGTCCTGGGGAGATTGCATTAATACAATGACCTGAGAAGACTGCATTAATACAATGACCTTAGATGATTGTATTGATACACTGTTCTGGGCAGACTGCATTGATACAATGACCTTGGAAGATTGTATTGATACACTGACCTAGGAAGATTGCATTAATACAATGACCTTGAAAGATTGTATTGATACACTGTCCTGGGCAGACTGCATTGATACAATGACCTTGAAAGATTGTATTGATACACTGTCCTGGGGAGACTGCATTGATACAATGACCTTGAAAGATTGTATTGATACAATGACCTGGGAAGACTACATTGATGCAGTGACCTGTATGGCTACACTGACCAGGGACCACACTGTGGGTGCACAGAGTGTAGCATCAGACGAGAGACCAGAGCCGCATACATAAGGGAGTGGAATCTGCGTCTAAATAGCTAGACATTAGGCCAACGAGCCTCATTCTCTGGAATATAAGAGAGGTGATCCGAGGTCTCTTTTGACGTTTGTGAGTACGGATGTTACAAGGATGTTGTGGTGTATATGTGTGTGAGAGAGAGAGAGAGAGAGAGAGAGAGAGAGAGAGAGAGAGAGAGAGAGAGAGAGAGAGAGAGAGAGAGAGAGAGAGAGAGAGAGAGAATGAGCCAGTGTACCCTAACCTAAATAATATAAAAGTTAATTCATCAGTTTCTCCTTGACAAAAGCAGGAATGACAACAGAGAGAGTGTGATGTTTGAGGAGAGGCTTGGAGAGTGCTCCAGTCTCACGCCCATCTTAAGGGCTCTCCCGCCCACCTCACGCCCACCCACCCACCTCCCCTCAACCTTTCAATGGGTTAAGGGCTTTCGGTCCATTCTTATTCTTCTCACTTTAATATTCACATTTTCTCTATTTTCAACTCACTCTTCTTCTTTAAAGATGATGATAATAATAATAATAATAATAATAATAATAATAATAATAATAATAATAATAATAATAATAATAATAATAATAATAATAATAATAATATATAATTTTATTTTTATTCATCCTGCTTTTCTTACCATTTTGCTTCCTCTTCTCCTCCTCCTTTTTCTTCTTCTGCCTCCTCCTCTTCCTTCTCCTGTCCTCCAGCAGACCTCAAATTATTCAGATGTTCTTTACAATTTTTACACTTCCTCTTGCTCCTCGTATACAACCTTATTTACACTGCTTCTTACTTTGTCTCTGTTTCTTTCTCCTCCCTTTGTGTGCTTGTTCTCTTCCTCTTTCTTTTCCCTCTCCCATGTCTTGTCCCTCTCCCTACCTGTCTTCCTCCTGTACTCTCCTTCTGCCTCTTGGATTTACTCTGCCTCTTCCATTCTATTCGCCTGTGCTCTCTCCCTCTTCTCTTGTCCTTACTCTCTTTCTCTTCCCATGTCTTTCTCTCTATAGTGCTCTCTCACTTTCTTCATCGTTTCCTTCGGTCTCTTTCATTCTCTCCCTTTCCCTCTTGTTCTCTCTTGGGATTAACTGACCCCTCTTGTCAGGTCAAAATTACTCCGGCTTCAAGTGTTCTCTCTCAGTTCTAAGTTTGTTACAGATTTCTTTTATTTTATTTAAGAGAAAGCTGGGGAAAGTCTTTGTTTTCTCACTTGACACAAGAAAGTCTGGAGGTGTAAGGGAGGAGGTGTGGCGATGTACCTGGAAATATGGGAAAATATGGCTAACGTAAATGCAAATGGGGGAATGAAGGAGAGTCAGGTGCGAATTGGGAAAACATGAATAGGGAAATTGTGGAACTGTGAGTGTGATTAAGGGAAATTTGGAGGGTGTGTGTGTGTGTGTACTGGCCTAATTGGGGTTGCAGGAGTCGGTTCATAGCATTGCGTGTGTGTGTCCCATATGGGTTTAGCGCTTCTATTATATTTGTATTATAATTATAATACGATTGTTATTATGATTGTATAACTACAAAAAAATTCTTGTGTGATCCAAGATTTGTCGTTTTTATCTGCGTCTGTGACCTATAATTCCAGTGCGATTCATGACTGTCGTCTTTATCCGTGTATTGATTCTGTTGTTTTGTGTTTTTATCGGCATTAAAGTGACCTTCCTGACGGCTGTGCTCACTTTGCCAGCTCACAGGAAGAGAGTGACGACATCTGGGAAAATAAATGGATTTTACGGTAGTTGGGTTTCTGATGTTCCTTTGTCCTTTATCCGTCGTTTCTTACCCTTTCCTTCCCCTTCTCCCTCTCCCTCTCTTCCTCTCTCTATCTCCCTCTCCCTCTCCTCATCGTGTTGTACCTCAGATCATCCAAGTGTTTCATGGCTTTTTTTCTGCATGTCTTTTATCTATCTTCACACAGGAAACATCGCTTCTCTCTCTTTCTCTCTCTCTCTCTCTCTCTCTCTCTCTCTCTCTCTCTCTCTCTCTCTCTCTCTCTCTCTCTCTCTATCTCTCTCTCTCTCCCTTACACAGGGTTTAACAAGGTTAGGTTAAGGATTCCTAACTTTATTTACAAGCTAAGAGCTGTTATCTAAATCAGCTCATCAGGCCTTTTATTATGATACATACAAACAGGGAACATGATGAAGTTGGAGCCATCTGTGGGCCAGCAATTTCAGTTCATCAACTGACTTTATTTCGTTGATGTCATTATGCAGTATGAACATGTTCCAGACTCGAGTCATTAAAGGAATAAATGATATCAGATGTAGCAATGTTCTGGAGAAGGGTACAGTCAGACTGAAGTTGCTGCTTGCTGCCCGTCTTGTTGTGTAGAAGCTCACTTCTTGCTGTCCTCGGAGTGGAGCCAAATGTGGTACTTTGACAACATTTGTCTTGTACATAACAGTAAGGCCACCCCACATTCCTCTGGTGTTGAAGGCTCTTGTGAAATGCCAGATCTATCCAGGATGGGTCCAGGCGAGAGATGAGGCGCCTTGCTCAGTTCTCTACTCTGTCAAGAGTCGAAGATGAGATGGGGGGGAGGGGGGAAGCAGGCAATCTAATCTCAAGGTGTGAGCGTACTTGTGCCTGGTACAGAATCTTACAACCTCTACTGTCGAGCAGATGCGAGATGCGTCGAAGTGCTGTAAGCTTCCTGGAAGCCTTGTTTGCAAGATTTACAACGTGGTTCTTCATGGTCAGTTTGGACTCTAATTTCACTCCAGGGATATCAACTTCGTCCCAGGTGCCAACACTCTCAAAATGATACTTACTACTGCTTCTGCATTACTATCCGGGTGCCTAGAGACCATCAATTGTGTTTTCTCAGGAGCAAATGTTACCAGTCATGGGTTTCCCCTGACTGATATAGCTCTGTGCTAGTGATTGATGTAGCTTAGAACAGCTGGCATTTCTTCTCTTGGATAAGTAAATGTCAGAGTGTAGCCATCTGCATATGCATGGGATTCTGGGGTGAGATGAAGAATGTCATTAAAGTAGACATTCCATAACAATGGCTGAAGCACACTTCCTTGCGGAGCACTTGCCTCAATAGGATGTCTTGCTGACTTTGTCCGATTGAGAACTACGTTTAGAGATCTACCTTGAAGGTAATCACAGAGGAGACATAGTATAGAGCCTGCAGTTCACAGTGCTTGCAGTTTTACCAAACGTTCCTGGTGCCATACTCGGCCGAAAGTACCACCAATGTCCAGTGCTACTACACAGCTGACTTTGGATTCATCCACTTAGTTGAGAGGTTAACAACAGATCAGTAGTGGAGTAACCTTTTCCGAAGCCATATTGACGGTCAAAGAGAAGTGAGTGGTAGTCGAAAAACTCAGTCATTTGCCGTGAGATAACTGTCTCAAAAATCTTACCAGTGATTGACAGGAGTGACACTGGTGTGTAGTTGCTGATTTGCTCTTTGCTCTTATTTCTGTGAACAGGGACTACATTTGCCTCTTTCCACAGGGCCATTTACACTGTGTAAGGTAGTACTGATAGATGCGAGAGCTGCTAGCTGGTCTGCACATTCTCTCTCTCTCTCTCTCTCTCTCTCTCTCTCTCTCTCTCTCTCTCTCTCTCTCTCTCTCTCTCTCTCTCTCTCTCTCTCTCTCTCGACTTACACGTCTAATGGTGATAAAAATAAGCACAAGAGGATTATGAATAATGGACTGAGGTGGGCGATCGAAGTTGTTTGGCGTGAGGGGATGATCAGTGTGTGGGCATGTGTGTACTCACCTATTTGTACTCACCTATTTGTGGTTGCAGGGGTCGATTCATAGCTCCTTGCCCCGCCTCTTCACTGATTGCTACTAGGTCCTCTCTCTCCCTGCTCCATGAGCTTTATCAAACCTCGTCTTAAAACTATGTATGGTTCCTGCCTCCACTATGTCGCTTTCTAGGCTATTCCACTTCCTGACAACTCTATGACTGAAGAAATACTTCCTAACATCCCTTTGACTCATAGGAGTCTTCAACTTCCAATTGTTACCCCTTGTTTCTGTGTCCCCTCTCTGGAACATCTTGTCTCTGTCCACCTTATCTATTCCTCGCAGTATTTTATATGTCGTTATCATGTCTCCCCTAACCCTCCTGTCCTCTAGTGTCGTCAGGCCGATTTCCCTTAACCTTTCTTCGTAGGACAATCCCCTTCGCTCCAGTATGGGCCTGTCGTATATGGTGTACAGAGTCTTGAATGATTCCTTAGTGAGGTATTGGAACGCTATTCTTAGGTTTGCCAGCCGCCCGTATGGTGCAGCAGTTATCTGATTGATGTGTGCCTCAGGAGATGTGCTCGGTATTATACTCACCCCAAGATCTTTTTCCTTGAGTGAGGTTTTCAGTCTTTGGCCACCTAGATTATACTCTGTCTGCGGTCTTCTTTGCCCTTCCCCGATCTTCATGACTTTACATTTGGCAGGGTTAAATTCAAGGAGCCATTTACTGGACCTGGCTTGTATCCTGTCTAGACACACCAGTTAATGTATTCTATGATTCACCTGTCTGCTCGCCCTTTTCTACTAGAAATTATCAATTGCTATTTGTTACTGAGTACTTGATATCCTATTCCTTATCTTACTATGAGAGTTGACCGTTCACAAACAGCTTAGCGGTTAGGTAATTGGAACTTACACCCGACACCCCGAAAACCACGCATAGGTGAATACTTGCGATGCGATGCAGCTTGTCCAGCGTGTAGTATCCTGTAGATTGTCCAACTCGATGTGATGTTCTGGCGTATATCCACTTTCGTTTCTTGTCGATATATAATATAACCTATTCGCTGTATTTCTTTCACTTGTCACATATTTATTTCTCTTTATTATCCAGGGTGACACACGTGGCAACGTCGCCTGGAGCACACTAGTCCCACTGACCCCACCACCAAATATTTATTTCTAGTTCACTTATAAAATTATGGTTCTCCCCACACTTATGTGGCTCAGGTCAATTCGTAAATCACTTCAAGGGTTGTTCACTACCCTGACACACTTGATAACCCCTGCAGTACCCTTGGGTAGCCCTCAAAAGCACTTATATTCACAGATCCCTACAAGTTGTGAGTAGCCTACGCGGCGTGTGTGTGTGTGTGGGCGTGTGTGTGTGTGAGCGTGTGTGTGTGTGGGCGTGTGTGTGGGCGTGTGTGTGTGTGGGCGTGTGTGTGTGGGTGTGTGTGTGTGTGGGTGTGTGTGTGGGCGTGGGTGTGTGGGCGTGTGTGTGTGGGCGTGTTTGTTACCATTTTGTCCTAGGCACATGTCGATTAGACACTAGGCCTGTTGTATATGTGCGTGTGGTGTGTGTATGTTTGTATGTGTGTATCTGCGTGTCAGTGTCTGTGTGTGTGCATATGTGTGAATGTGTGCATGGGTGTGTATGTGTGTGTATGGGTGCGTGTATCGATGTGTGCATGTGTGTGTGTATGTATGGGTATGCACATGTATGTGTGTGTGTATGGGTGTATGCGTGTATCGGTGTGTGTGCGTATGGATGTGTGTAGGAGAGAGAGTGTGTGTGTGTTTATAGTTGTGAAAGGCACTTGTCGATAGATACTGTTGTGAGATGTGTATGTGTGTGTAGGTATGTAATAATAATAATAATAATAATAATAATAATAATAATAATAATACGAAAGAAGAAGAATGGAAGTAAAAAGGAAGAATAAGCAGGCATGGGTTAGAAGTGAGGCTGCAGTGAACATCAGTCAACAGTCCCACAGTCTGGCTGTTACCATCTTCCTCAGTAACTTTGTTTTCACAACTTATTTATTCCTCTTATCTTTATATTTTAAATAATATATCACGTCCATCATCTTCGTCACTGAGCCAATACCCACGTCACCCATCCATCATCCTCGTCACTAGTAAATATATGTATATACACACACATACATATATATGTGTGTGTGGGCGTGTGTGTGTGGGCGTGTGTGTGTGTGCGTGCGTGTGTGAGTATGGGCGTTTGCGTGGAAGTGCGTGAGTAGGTGGGTGCGAGAGAGTGGATGTGGGTTTATGGGTTTGTGTGGAGACCTGTGGGCGTATGTGGGTGTTGAGATATGCGTATGGATTTGTAACTTTATGAGCACCAAGTGTATAAGACTACACCTGTACAAGCCTACACCTGTACAAGCTTAAACCTGTACAAGCCTACATCTGTATAAGACTACACCTGTACAAGCCTACACCTGTATAAGACTACACCTATACAAGACTACACCTGTACAAGCCTACACCTGTGCAAGACAGCAACTGTGCAAGACTACACCTGTACAAGACTTCACCTGTACAAGACTACATCTGTACAAGACTACACCTGTACAAGACTAGGCTTGTACAAAATACACCTGTACAAGCCTACACCTGTACATGACTACACCTGTACAAGCCTACCCCTGTAAAAGCCTAAACCTGTACAAGCCTACACCTGTATAAGACTACACCTGTACAAGCCTAAGCCTGTACAAGCCTGCACCTGTATAAGACTACACCTGTACAAGCCTACACCTGTACAAGCCTAAACCTGTGCAAGACTGCAGCTGTGCAAGACTACACCTGTACAAGCCTGCACCTGTACAAGACTACACCTGTACAAGACTAAACCTGTACAAGACAAGGCCTGTACAAAATACACCTGTACAAGCCTACACCTGTACATGACTACACCTGTACAAGGCAACACCTGTATAAGGCTACACATGTACAAGACCACTTCACTTCTCTTCTGTCCCACTTTCTTCCCTCTCTACCATCTCATGTCAACCCCTCCTCTCTCTGTTATCCTACCTCCAATATTTACAAAGTCTTTTCCCCTTGCAATCTCTAAATTATTGCAACTTTGAGATATTAAAGGGCCTTGGCAGGGTTGTAAAGTCCCTAAACCAGCAAATTCATTCATATTCCCATTAAACTATCAACAATGGCACACTTGTAGTTATTTATATGCTTTTAAAAATATATAATAGAGCCAGGTTAAAATATAGGTGGCAGGCAGAAATACGGATGTATCGTTGAAATACGGGTGCCCCCGTTGAAATACGGTTGCCTCGTTGAAATACGAATACCAAGCTGGAGTGCAGATGCCACTCAGAAATACGGGTGTCGCATTGAAACACGGGTGCCATATTCGTCACAATGTGGCAAATATGGCGAATATTTTCAATACGGCATTTGACACATTGTGACAAATGCCGTATTGGAAAATTAGACAATCGGCTCTGAGTCTGAATCTCGAGAGAGCGAGACATAATTGAATATGCATTGTTTCCGTTTGTTATTCTCTCAAAGCCAAAGAATTATACCCGTTTTATTTATATAATCTCACAGCTGACCCATGAGCAAGTTGCAAGTGATTTAAATCTCTGTGGACCGGGAAGGACATTAATGTCGTTCAGTTTTAACTCCTATTTTGTGGGTTAAACGTTAATTATGCCAGTTACGGAAATGTGACTTTTAATTTCGGCAGTTGTGTGTGTGTGTGTGTGTGTGTGTGTGTGTGTGTGTGTGTGTGTGTGTGTGTGTATGCTGTGTTGCGAGGAATATAATACTATAATCCTTGTAATCCTGGCATGTGGCAAGTACTTTGCTCACCACCTTGGGGGCAAATGTGTTGCAACAGTCTTCGTAACGTTAAGTTGGGGTAAGTAATTTGCACAATACCTTATGGATTAAGGTGTTTTAATTGCCTCTGTAATCGTGGTTTGCTGCAAAAAAAGTAGTTCCTTTCAATGAGGGTTAAGGTCATGTACTCCTCATTGCAATCGTAGCTTGTAGCGGGGATTAATATCCTGTAGCTTCACCCTTGTCACCAGCAGTACAAGCTGAAGGGGGAATACCTACGTGTTGAAAGTTAAAGTTACTTGTTATCTTGGCACAAAACTTGGGAGATTAAAGTGTTGCAATCTTACCGCCGCCACCGATGTTGCAAGCATTGAATGGGTTTGCTTACAGGATAAAAGGGAAGTCATCTGCTTTATAGGGTTTAAGGAGCTGCTGGAAACGTGGGATACACCACTTGCCTGCTTTCCGACCTCACTCTCTCAGAGGTACGACCTCGGTGCTTATAAAGTGCAGAGGGCACAGAAATTACATTGCACATTCTCTTCTCTAATGGCTTTCCTCCCTCTTCTCCCATCTTCTCTCTCTCTCTCCTATCCTCTACTCCTCATTTATTCTCTCTTCTACTCCTTTTCCTCCTCTTTACATTCTACTCTGCTTCCCTTCTCATCCTGATAATGTCAGTACTGTAATAATGAAACTAAGACAAACATCAATGGAAAATAATCCATTTTTTAATTAAAATATATACTGAACTAGAGTCGGCCATATGTGTGTGTGTGTGTGTGTGTGCGTGTGTGTGTGGATGTGTGTATTCACCTAGTTGTGGTTGCAGGGGTCGATTCACAGCTCCTGTGTGTGTGTGTGTGTGTGTGTGTGTTGGTGTGCATGTGCGCTTTTACACAAATATTTATCAAGCAGAAGGCAGACTTATTTACTACCCTCAAAATAATTGCATTAGAAAATCCACGGTAAT
Source organism: Cherax destructor (assembly GCA_009830355.1). Taxonomy (NCBI): domain Eukaryota; kingdom Metazoa; phylum Arthropoda; class Malacostraca; order Decapoda; family Parastacidae; genus Cherax; species Cherax destructor. The sequence continues at coordinate 13,860 of WNWK01003945.1, forward strand.
AATATTTTTTTAATTCCTTACCACAGATACAAATGAAGCAATGTTAAAAATTAAATACTTTAACACACGAACACACACACACACACACACACACACACACACACACACACATATATATATATATATATATATATATATATATGTGTGTGTGTGTGTGTGTGTGTGTGTGTGTTAATTATGTTGGCATGAGAGCAGTTATCGCTATCAGCACTAACGTCAATCCGTCACCCTGAAATCCTAGCAGCTCGTTTAACATTATCGGCAGGTGACAATACACTTCACCTGAGGTCACACGATGGGAGTGAACTCTGACCTTCAACGAGGGATGAAAAGTGAGGGAACAATAATGGCAGAGAAGAATGAAGAATGTAGCAAAAGGTGGTGATTGAAAAGATAAGAGAAATACTCAGGTGAAATGAGACACGGAAAGAATTTTGGTAAGCGTGGAGAGAGAGAGAGAGAGAGAGAGAGAGAGAGAGAGAGAGAGAGAGAGAGAGAGAGAGAGAGAGAGAGAGAGAGATTCTTTTATCTGAGTGTGTCCAAAAGCCCAGCCTGCGGTGAGATAGGGGCCCTGATCGGTGTGAATTATGCACCACCTGGGAGCTTCTCTGCTCCCTCCCGCGCTGATAAGCTTATAGAGTGGTGGTGAGGAGGTTACATGGGCTTATGCTTCAATATATCTCCTCACATTAAAAACTCACACGCATACCCAGTCCATAATAGTATTTCTAAGGTCTGTCCAAATCGTTATTATTTTCAAAAATAAAATATCTAGAGGTGTGTTTATTCTTAATAAATCGACCGGGCCAGGAAATAGATGAGGTGTTTCAGCGTCGGGTCCCAAGTCTACGCATTGATACAACCACTTGCTGAATTGAGATATATAAAAGAAAATGTTGAATGTACCCAGAGTACAACTAGTATGTCATAGGCACAATTGGAGTACACCATGTCTAGCTGCAAGCATAAAATGCTAAGAGTCATAGCTAAACAAAAAAATAGTGCAAATCACAAGAAACTAAATTTTAATTGCTGTGTGGAGAGGCACTGCAGGGATATAATGATGCTATTTATTGATAACTGAGATCATTTCTGGGGCAGGAATGACGTATGCAATGTATGAGATTGATTTATCTGCATCAGTGGTGGCAGCAGTAGCAAGTTCAGGGTATAGGAGATATAAAATACTGTCAAGTTGCAAAACAAAGTCTCCCAAGCAGATTGGAACCATCAGAGCAAGGACCATAGAGTGTGTTCCCTGTATTCACTATGGATTTGAGAAAGCTTGGTCTTCAAGAGAAACGTTATCTTAATAAAACATGCAATCTGTGGCAGAGAGAAAGCTCTGGGCAAAACCCGCCCACCTACTCGCTCATTCTAGACAACGCCCACATGGACAACAACACGACAGCACCTGTCTAGCGGTCACAACAGAGACGGTGACCAAACACCCGTGTGTTTTTGTTTTGCCTTAGCTAGTTCAGTGGTGGGTCTTGCTACTGCAGTGTATGACGCTTTAAACTAAAGGAAGTTGGAAGTATGGGTATGGCTGGGAAAGAAGGACCTGGTACTCTGAAGTTTAGAGGTAACAGCTATCAAGGAGTGAAACTGACTCTCATTCGGAAGCACTGGATGATGGACAGTGAAGAGGCGGGAATAAAGAGAGAGAAGTTACAGAAAAACTCTTTCTGAGTATATATTCTCCAAATAATCGTAGTGATAAAAGATGCAACAAATTTAGCTGAACTGTGTGCTAAGGAAACGTCGATATTATTTGAATAACTGAGACACGGCCAACTTGAAAAGTTGGAACATGCCCACCAAATGTTGTATTTAGGTGTTCAAATAATTCCACGTTCATAGAAACAACAAGGAATTGGAAGAGCGCTATACTTTATAGACTACTTGAAGTACAAACAGATATGAAGGATGAAGGCAAAGAAAGAAGCTCTCTAGACAGAAACTCGAGAATTGCATGAATTGTTGATGTTAGGCTGCCAGCCACACTCTCTGCCGATTTTATGTGCCAGAAACTACCACACCGGCCACCACCATCGAAACAATCCTCCACGGCCTCGCTGACCCTGAACTGACCAACAACCAACCAGTTAGACTTCATTACATCTCAAGAACGAAGTTCAATTCAGTCCAAAATGGAATAATGCTTTCATAAACTCACCGCCAACACATCACTGTGCAGTTCGTCCCTGTGGCTGCCTTCTCGACCTTTCCTGCCTGCTGACGCCGCCCTCATCGCCCCTTCCATCAACGCCTGCAGTACATCAGTACCACTTGCTCCATAGTGGTTGGGCCACTTACCTTTCTTACCCTCCTCTCCTCCACCTTCCCATCCTTTTCCAGTATTTCCATCCTTCCCCTTCCTTCTTCCTTCCCCTCCTTACCGATGCTCTGGTCGTATTTGATTGATTGATTGTGCCAGAAAGCAGCAGCCTATTGTGAGAGAGAAAACTGGTCACAAATTGCACAGCAACTCTCAAATTTTATGCATAAAAGTTAAATTATATTAGTAATAAATCCCTGTGAGTCACAGGAAGTTGTTCTGCTTCAACAGTTGGTATAAAAAGTATAGCTCTAAGGGATGATATTAAACACATTTTAATTAAATGGCATTCGTATAGTTAAGAAACACGTCAAAGTTACATTTATGCATGTAAATAATCACTCCCTTAGATATTTATCACATATAGCTTATTCAACTCTTCAGTAGCACGATAAGTTCAAGCAGTCTACTATTACAGATAGAATGGTCTTTAAATTAATTACTCTGATCATGTAAGAGCAAGTAAAATACACTGTACAAGAATTACAAGATAATTTTTCATCACTCTGAACTGCTGGTAATTTAAACACTAATCCTTTAACATGTGCAAGCAAATTAATAAACGAGATTACTCTGACATGAGTACACTTGCAATGAGCATGAGCTTAGGTACTCATCCTCAAACCATGATATATTTACACATAAGAGCAGGATTAAGTGAGAAAGATCCTGCAAAGTGCAGTGGTACAATCACTTCAGAAAATAGTATGACAAAAGCAACGCAGTGACAATAGAAACGAGACGTATAACAATAATACAGTAACATAATAGAAACGAGCATTATACAGAAATCAAGTCTCAGAGCTACTATTGTCCACTACTCGTGGACAATAATACACCATGGTCCACAGCAGTAACCACTGCTACTGAGACCAGGCTTAATAACTTCCCTGAATCCCAGCCTGTGTGGCAGTGCATATATACGTATATATATATATATATATATATATATATATATATATATATATATATATATATATATATATATATATAAAGGAGGGTTAGTGTAAAAGCTTGGTTTTTACATATCAGTAAAAGGACTAGTTACTATATGCTGTCCGCTTATTCCCAGAACTCTAGCCCATTCAGTGACACAAGTAGTCTACAGACTACATCAAATACTGCTGCTTTCAGCTGGCCTCGTCCCCAGCTAAATCGTAGCAACTACAATCGGTTGCTGCATAAATGGTGTAATTATGTGTATACGTGTATGGGGGCAGAACCCACTACCTCATACATACCTTGAAATACAGTGGTCTAATATTTGCTCGGATTTTGCGCAAGGAACTGGCGATACCGCGCAGATCAGTAATAGCCAATATTGGTTTAAACAATATCTCACCATTGTAAGTATCTGCTGTCACTTGCCGGAGCTCTAGCAGATTATTGCTCTCACACAGAATGCCACGGAGCTTCCCTTGAGGACTGAAAGACGCCGGAAGACCCTGGATACGTTAACTGTACCAAAGGACGTCGCAGACCCGGGCCAGGATCCACCCGGCAAACCCACCTGAACATATAACTGTTAGGAACACACACAATTGCTTTGGGATGAAGTTGTAAAGGATAGAATTCTATACACAAAAATGTAGTAAACTTTGATTTTAATTTTAGAAAAACTTATTGCAGTTTTTTTGACTTGGGATCGAGAGCCCAGAAACTTCCTTGACGCTGTCCAGGAGCATTTTTTTAAAGTAGACTGTTACAGTGCTATCTAGAGGTAATAAAACTCCATTCTGTTACTCTAGAGCAGAACTCTTCTCCAGGCTGAGGGACTGACCACCCCATAATTACGTCTTCGAGGGAGATGGACTAATTACATCATGTTTACATCTCTTCTGCCTCCTCTGTATTCGACTGTATTCCGAAACGTTTCGGAAAAAAGATACCCAACTGTTGCACATGTGTCTTGTCAACTTGACGGTATTGCTCACCATCATCATATTCACTACCCCCGACATTTCATCAAGGTTTGCAGACGCTGTGCAAATACTATTATTAACTCAGACAAGACACCACCAAAAGAAGTTATGTACTTCTCACTAATAACTTTATTGAGACACAATATCAAATTTCAAGTAGCTACTGCTGCTTCCTTTTACGATCAAGAACAACACCAATACGACACGCCTGCCAACTAATTAAAACTATTACAGAGGATTATATAATCCCTTGCAACGACTGTGGGCAAATATAAAAAAAAACGCATCACCGGGCACCAATAGCCTAGCAGAACTGATGATCTGGATAACGCCTGAATTTCCCACTGAAACACTCACAGGAAGAGGACGTCTGAAGACGTATAATCCTAGAATCAGTTATCAGCATATACAATAAGTTCAACCAGAGCAACAGCTTATATAACATAGCAGAGCTTCTTTCCAAGGCATTTCTAGTCTGCATATGCAGTGACAGCTCAGAAGAGCACTGCAGTGACCTGAAGACCACACCAATTGTGTCACACCTGACCTCACTGTGTTTCCCTCTGTATACCTTTCTCTCCGTGTAGATAAATGGTTCAGAGAATCGACAAGTTGATAAATTAGACACATGTACAACACCTGGGTATCTTCTCTCCGTGTTTATCTGCTTGTGGCTTGACAAAGCGCACTGCGTGGGCGAAACGTCGTCAACAAAGGATCACATTATATTGCATATCTCTCTCTTTTTTTTTCTCTCTCTCTCTCTATCTGATGTATTCGGATTTCAGAATATCACCATAATAAAAGACAAACATGGCGTCCATCAGCACCCTGGCAGCTCCAGCTCATGCTGACGGCTGGAGGCTATATCAGATATTGTTCGTTTTGGGGAAAGGCCAACTGTTATCTGACAGGGGACTCATCAACACTTCGCTGGCGTTCGTCATCCTGACATACCCAATCGTAAGCCATCATAACAAACGTGTATGTGTGAACGTTTATTAATGGAGGCTTTCATATTTTCTATTGTGTTTTCTGGCTCTTGATTTGATAAATGTTGACATGTGATTTTATTTTGTCACAGCAAATGTATAAACTTCTCATTTTCTGTGTAATTTTAATGGGTTTTGTATTGTATCATCTTTATATAAAGTTATTAATGATAAAAATACCACAGTGAACATAGGAAATAAAACCTAAGCTCTTTCAAGTGCTTACACACACATCCTCAGAGGAACAGGACGAAGAGGCAAGAGAAAATATGTAAGCACATGAAAGCACCCAGGTTTAATTTCCTATATTCACTGAGGTATTTTTTCATTCTTTCAGTCACGCGTTTAATTCTATTCCTTCCATAAAGTTATTAATAAAAGTATTTTTTTTATATTTGGAACGTCTGATGGCATTTGTTTAGCGTTATCTATACTCAAACTACAGATTCTGACCGCTAAGCCGTGTCACAACATTCGCATCTAGTAGGTATCACACACCAGTTGCTACTTCTTGCAGTACTACTCCCTGCAACAGAACCAACGGCACTGTTGAACGGGGTCATCACGTGACAACGACACGTGTAAGGTGATTTTCCCTGACGTGTGCAATAACGACATCAACAATCCCATTGCCTTTACATTTGCCCTATTCAAAAGTAATCACAACGAATGATTTCGTAAATAATTCTTGGGAACTGATTGTGGTTTTTCAATTTCATTCGTTTTTCCTCTCTTCCTCTATTCGCAAACATTTAGGCTCTGGTTCTGAAAGATTTTGTTGTTACTAAACTGTTATGCATACGTTAATAAGTCTAAATAAATTTCGCACATTGACTAATGAACTACTACTATTACTACTACTACTACTACTACACTGCTGCTGCTGCTACTACTATTACTGCTGCCACTGACACCAAAATTACCACTGATACAACGACTATCAAGACCACAACCACTTAATCATTGTGTGACGGTGACCTCCCACTTCCGTCTATCAGTCTATCTATCCATGTATATATATATATATATATATATATATATATATATATATATATAATTTCATAGGATTCTAAATTGCAAATTCGGTGAACCCCCAAAAAAATTCGCATCTCACGAGAATTCATATTTAATATGCGAGGTAAACATTCATAAAGAGTGTAATTAAAAGAATTGCGTTTAATTATATTTCTAAGAAAGGTTGCAGGTAAAAGACGAATTATGATGCTAGATTTGGAAAAAAATGCTTAATTAATTTCGAAAATATCGAAGAAAACATGACAGGGAATCGTAAAAATTACGTGAACTAGTTCAACAGTTCATACACGGAATGTAAATATAGCAACTTGTATTTATCTGAAATATTAGTAATATATCACACTGCAGTTACAAGGGTTGGGCAAAATAATATGATCGCCTTGTTATTTAATATACAGTGGTACCCCAGATTTCGTACAGCTCCAAACTCGAACAATTATGTAAGTGTATTTTTGTAAGTGCTTTTGTAAGTGTATTTTTGGGGGTCTGAAACGGATTAATCTAATTTACATCATTCCTTATGGGAACAAATTCGTACGGAAACGGCACTCGAACACTTCTGGAACGAATTATTGACGAAATCCGGGGTACCACTGTATTCTATTTTAAATGTGGAATTGGTCCTCCATTTGCAGCTAAAACAGCACTAATTCGCCGAGGAATTGATTCATACAGCATTTGAACAGTATCCAGGGGAATTTTGAGCCATTCCTCAAGCAAAATCTCCTCCAACTCCTTCAAAGACGACGGTGGAGGAAGTCTGTTCCTGACTTGCTGTTCCAGCTGACCCCACAGATGCTAGATAATGTTTAGACCCATTAAAATTATGTCTATTATATAAAACATTTTAATTACTTGTAAGGGAAATGTGAATTCATTATTTGGCCTACGTAGTATATACACTGCAACAAGTATGTCTGTCAGTGTATATACAAGAAGTGTATATTTATAAAAGAAGTGTATATTTAAACACTGAGAGTTTATATTGATCTCTATTTTATAGATTAAATTCTTGTCAGGACACAGGCAAATTGCAACATTAATGACTTAACTATGCGTATCAGAATGCATATACACTGACAGGTATATATGCCATGGTATATTCACTGAAAGTTTATCTTAATGACTGTATTTGGGATAAAAGTATTCTGGATGTTAATTTGCAGTGAATTGTTGCCGTAATGACCCTTTAATTTCCAACATATTTTAAAATTAACTAATTAGTAATGTATGAAGGTGATGACTCACGAAATCGTAATGACACGATTGCAAACAAACCATACCGCGGGTGGGATTCGAACCCGCGGTCAGAGTTGGATGAATCTTATTGAAGCTAGCTGGCCCAGTGGCTTACGCGACGGTCTGGAGTTTTGAAACTCTCTCACCGCGGGTTCGAACCCCACCCATAGTATGGTATGAAAGTGATGCCTGTTAAGTGTGTTCTTGAGATGTCACTCTCATGCTCGTCTGATGTCACTATCATGATCAATGTGATGTCACTATAATGCTCGCTGTGATGTCACTATCATGCTCGTTCTGACATCACTATTACTATAATATCTCCCTCATGCTCCTCATAAGGTCTCCCTCATGCTCCTCATAATGTCTCCCTCATGCTCCTCATAATGTCTCCCTCATGCTCCTCATAATTTCTCCCTCATGCTCCTCATAATTTCTCCCTCATTCTACCTGTAATATCTTTTATGCTCCTTGTTAATTTATACTGTAATATTTTTCTTATAATATTTCCTTATATTTGCATATAATATGTCTGCGTAGTTTCCTTTTTAAAAAATATATCTTTAAATCTTGTATTTACTTCTATTTTGTAAGGTTCTAAGAGGAGAGATTTTCATTTATTTTCTTAGAGTAGCTCTTGTTACAGAATTTTTTTTTTAAATCTATGCTAATAATAAATTAATATATTTTCAGATCATTAATAATAATGATGGTTAATAATAATAATAATAATAATAATAATAATAATAATAATAATAATAATAATAATAATAATAATAATAATATTATTATTATTATTAGTAGTAGTAGTAGTAGTAGTAGTAGTAGTCGTAGTAGTAGTAGTAGTCGTAGTAGTAGTAGAAGTCGTAGTAGTACTAGTCGTAGGAATAGTAGAAGTCGTAGTAGTAGTAGTCGTAGGAATAGTAGAAGTCGTAGTAGTAGTAGTCGTAGGAGTAGTAGTACTCGTAGGAATAGTAGTAGGCGTAGGAATAGAAGTAGTCGTAGGAGTAGTAGTAGTAGCAGAAGCAGTACGGTAATAGAAGTAATAACACTCGTAGTCGTAGTAGTAGTAATAGCGTAGTAGCAGTACTAGTAGTAGCAGCAATAGCATAGTAGCAGACTTAGTAGTAGTAGTAATATCATAATCCATATTATTAAAGTTAATTACCAACAACTTAATTAATTGACAGAGCATAATAGGCAAGACATTCTCTCCACGAATCCATTTTGATTCCAGTAACTTAACATGTAATCGCTTCTGAGAGTAAACAAAAGAAGAATTATATATATATTTATCTAATCGTGGAAGAAATTGGTTTACATTAGCATCAATTTTCTCCTATTTTGGGAAAGGACCGGAGAGGAAACAAAGGGTAAAGGGGGGGGTACAAAGAGTAAGGGTAACAAAGGGTAAGGGGAGACCCCAAGGGTAAAGGGAGGACCTAATGGAATGGATGGAATTTAATTTCATATGATATGAAGCCTTGTTTTAGATGGCGGTAGTTGAAATTTTGTTTCTTTTATTATTTCAGTAATAATTACACTCAAACATATACGTATGTGCGAGCGTGCACACACACATACACACACACACACACACACACACACACACACACACGCACGCACACACACACACACACGACACACAAAGACAATGGATATAGGGCAATTGTCGGAGATGTGGAAATTAGCAAACATTGAACCAATATTAATTAAGGAAGGGGACTGACAAGTAGCATTAAACTACAGGCCAGTGTCATTAACATACATAATATGTAAGGTAAAGGAAATGATCAGATGAGGAGTGGTAGAGCTGCTAGACAGGAGAGGTCCCATAAACATAAATCTGGACAGTTTTAGAGAGCGTAAATCTTGTCTCACACAACTGCTTGAATTTAATGACAATGTAACAGAAGTGAGATAAGAGGTAGAGAGGATTAAGTGGATTGCATCTTCCTGGACGGCAAGTAAAACAGAGATCAAAGAATACTTTACAGAAAGGAGACAAAGAATTGTCGTCCGTCAAGAGGCACTGGAAAGGTGTCCTGCAGGGATTGGCGCTGGGAAACGCAATGTTTCTTGTGTGCGTGAACATGCCTCAAGATAAAGTCCGATGCATCCCTATTTGCAAACAATATGAAATAAACGAGGAGAATAAAAACAGGAGAGGATGAGGAAACGTTGCAAATGAGCCTCAACAAAATGGATTGGTCTGATAAGTTCTTATTGAAATCCAGCCCAAGCACTCAAGAAAATGGTCCTCAGCGGGAGCACAGTTTTGACCACATCGCCAGAAGTGCACATCAACAGAAGAACCTCTAGAGGAAATATACCTTTGGCAAATCTACGATTGGATTCGAAGAATCTCAACAAATAATCATTCATGACTCTAAATACGGCATATCAGGCCCATTTTGGATTATTTAGCACCAGTCTGGAGCCCAGGCCTCATAAAACTTGACAAAGATTTGAAACGAAATAAGTCCCGGAGCTAAAGGAACTGAAATATGAGGAGAGACTAAATACAGAAACTAAATTTGATGAAAAACAACCACAGGGGAAGATGAAGGATAGTTATCATTCAGCTTTATATAGTTGGTCACTGGGCTTGAAAACCTATACACTGCACGAGAATACTGTAATCCCTAAAATGGAGACAAAAGAAAACTTTCAGCATATATACGCTGAGAGAAATACACCCATCAGGGTATATATCCTACGTGTAAAAAAAATATTAAAAATAATAGATGGTTAAAAAATACAAAAGTTTGAAATCATGCAGAGGTGAATATGCAAACTCAGGCGAGAACACGCAATAACTGTTTCCACACAAACACTAAGAAACACTACATAGATGACACACAACAATGTCAATGTAAACACTACCTTCTCGTAATGGATAACTAATTAAATTCAAGTAATACTGGAAGAGGCTTTGAACGTGTGAAACCTTCATTCTGACATTAAACAGTTTTGTATACAATTCAATAGTGACACTGTATCTTATTTAGGTAATGCCTCCAGACACTACCATCAGCAACGCCAGCTACATGTTTTGTATAGGTACCTTCTTCTCTCTATAATCCCTTCAAAGCCAGTGTTACTGTACTCTTAAAAGGTCCTAATGGACGACTCTTCATTATACACACATGAAACCTCGGGAACGATTCCCATTCACCTTTATGTGAGTTTAGTTACAGCTTTCCATCACGACGTATCCTGCCCTGGGTATATTGACACTGGCACTGAAGGGACAAGAGATAGATCTCCACTTGTTTGCTGGTGAGGGAAGTAACTATAAAAAGCATGTAATTGAGGTGGCAGCGACTCAGACATTACCTAAATAAATATAGCTTGTCATTTCTCCAGTTGAAACCAACGCAGCCTAATGGTAGAGCACAAGAGTCATCTACTCGAAGCCTTGAGCTCGATTTCCGTCCACTTACGCAAATCTCTATCTTTTTCTCCTTATATATATATATGGGGGGAGTTGAATGATAGCTCTAGTCCTTTCGAGTTGCAATCAACAAATCATCAGGACCTTGCAATGTTGCAGAAAAGAGGAGAAGGTCCAAGCAAATACGATCACAGAAAGCTCCTTTGCTGGAAAGGCGCTTCCTGTGATCGTATTTGCTTGGACCTTCTCCTCTTTTATGCAACACCGAAAGCTCCTGATGAATAGCAATGCTCTTCTTGCCGGATAAGGGAAGCGAAAATTTATGTATGCAATAATTTCGCAAAAATCATTCTGAACATAACGAACAAATATTTCATTGTGTTTGTTTATTATCAAATTATTTTAAACTTAACTAAAATATATTTAGTTGGATTAGGCTAAATTAAATTGCGATTGTTATAATAAGGTTAGGTAAGTTTTTAGGTAGGCTTTTCTAGGGTTTTGGTACAAAATTATAAATTTTACATTAACTTAAATGAAAAAAATGTCTTTAAAGATAAAGGAGAAAATTTTAGAAAGGACTTAAATATATATATATATATATATATATATATATATATATATATATATATATATATATATATATATATATATATATATATATATATATATATATATACATATATATATATATATATATATATATATATGGACCCCATTATATATATATATATATATATATATATATATATATATATATATATATATATATTTAATATAAGAATAGGGTAGCCTTGATGAATAAGATAAGAGACTAGGGCTGAGTGCTTGGTTACCTAGAATTGCTGCCTTGGGATGCTATTTTCTGACTCTGCAAACTTAATTCTGGAAAGTCATGTTGTTGTTGGTTGGTCGTGGCTTTAACACGATTTCCCTGCTGAAGAAATTTTTTTAGTAGAGAGAGAAATAGAGAGAGAGAGATAAGAAAGAGGAGAGATTGCATTAATTAGCATTGAAATATCTTACACATCAACAAGTCTAGTGTTACGTGGAAACAATAACGTGACGTCTTGAGTTTGCGTCACCACCATGCAATAACACACAGTCTCCGCTGTCTCCAAGAAAGCCAATAACATCCTATATAATAATTTATGTGATGCCTGTTGCATCCTTTACACACGCCACGGCTCTGAGAAGCTAGGTTATTTTTTTTGAAATGTCGGTGTTGAGAAATATACCTCCGAATTTATAATGCACAAACACAATCGAGAGCCCACATATTCTCTCTCTCTCTCTCTCTCTCTCTCTCTCTCTCTCTCTCTCTCTCTCTCTCTCTCTCTCTCTCTCTCTCTCTCTCTCTCTCTCTCTCTCTCTCTCTCATACACACGCACACTAGTTCTTAGGAAGGCAAAAACAAGAGTCTGAGAAAAACTTTTCATTACTTTACTGAAATTAAACGGGACGGGTAGCAGTGAGGACAGAGACTACTTAGTCAGCAACACTACGACCAAGTAACCAAGGAAACAGTGGCAGTATACATACACCTAACAGAAGACCAAAACAAGGGGGAAGAAAGAAAGCAACAGAGCTACTCTAGTCACTAGCATGAAATAAACGGCAAGAAAGAAGCTTCAATGTCACAGTGAATCTACTGAACATGAGAGATTTCTTTAACCACAAGGAGTAGACTAGGAAATTGGGGTCCACGATTCCACATGAGTTACCTGTCTTCTAGACCAAACTAATGGGAGTAGTGATGAAAAGAAACACGTTTAATTACGAGCTTTTACGGGGACAATGTTTTGCTATGTATAGAGCTTTACCCAGTCATCTGACTTGATGAAGCTCTGCACAGAGGGATACATTGTCCCGATAAAAGCTTTCCCTGCAACATGTTTCTTTCTACACTATTGTCGACAGTACGCTGTTTGGATCAAGGATGAAGATAGTCCATGAGAAGTATATATAGCAGTAAGTTAGGGCCACAAGAGAGGGAGGAGGAATAAACTGGTAAAACTTGGCTTGGTCTTCACATTTGAGGCCTCAGATATGGAAGAAATAGAGTATGATTCTCCAGTGGAAGTGATCATGTAGTCCCAGGCTTTCACTTCCTAGTGGAAATAAACTTGGAAAGAAGCATGGAAGGTGGAAAATGGAGACAAATATGATTACAGAAGAGGGGGACGACGTAGAATGAATTTCCTGAATACGGTCCAGTGGAAAGGGAAAGTCGAAATTAAGCGGAGAAAAGATAGAGTGCCTAGTAGGAAACTATTAAGTGCCATAAAGTTTACACACAACCACAGTTGTAAAGTGTCCAGAAATAACACAATAACGTGTCTCGTGATGAGCAGACGGAGGATCGAGCCACACATAAATCAATATATATATATGATGTAGAGTATAAAGTGGAGGTTTTATGGTTAGGATCAGGATAGAGGAGGAAGGAAAATTGTAAGTTCCTTGATAATGTGAGTAGTCACGAAAATTGTAAGTTCCTTGATAATGTGAGTAGTCACGAAAGCGCTTGGAATTCTTCTATTTTTTCATAGTAGTTGTCTTGCATATTTTGATATTACCTGTTTACTGTGATCTTTTTGCAATATATATATATATATATATATATATATATATATATATATATATATATATATATATATATATATATATATATATATATATATATATATATATATATATATATATAGTGAAGAGGTTGACTGGCCATTGGAAAATACACGTTAATTTTGGGTAGCATTGAAAATTGGGTTGAGCAAATATTCTGTTAGTGGGACGGATTGTGAAGGACTTGCCTAGTATGGGCCAACAGGCCTGCTGCAGTGTTCCTCCTTTCTTATGTTCTTATGTTCTTATGTTGAGAAATAATGGGGAGAGAGACAGAGTTTGGTATGAAAAAAAAATATTTTTGCAATGTAAAACATTTATTTAAGAAATTTTCCGGAAATTTTGCGAAGAGGAAGGTTTTCAGACGGATAAATAAGGGTAGACAACTGAGAAAATGGACTACTTTGTTAGGAATGTATGTGATGGGATCCTTGATAAGGAAGTAGAGGGAGAGATAAAAATATTAGAGGAGAAGACGTTAGAAAGAAGAGCATATTTTGAGTTTTTAAATGCAGATAATGAAGTGGAGGAATAATTTTCATTTATGGAAGAAGGAATAAATTTATAAGGAAAGAAGATCCTGAAGTGACAATGAAAGAAGAGAGGAGTGTTGATGAGTAGGTTAAAAGTCAAGAATGTAATCTGAGAAAGTAATTGCCATGTTTGAACTAGGATATGCGTTTGGATGGGATTCAAACTGAAATAATGAAAAAAAGGTGAAATAATTGTAAGTTTAGTATAGCGAAAAGGGTTCATGTCCATGAATTGCGTGAGAGTATTTGTAGTTCCTGCGTATCAGGAAATAGCAAACTAGATAATATGAGAATAACAGGAAAATAAGTCTCTTGAATAAAAAGAAGGTAAGGTTACTGGCAGAATTATAGCCAGAGTTATGATAAAGATGGAAAGTAAGATTGTAGAGGATCAAAAAGGGTTTAGGAAGGGAAGGGAATGTATGAATCAGTGTTTACGCTGCAACGTGTAAGAGAGCAGTACTTAGATACTGGTAAGGAGCTGTTTGCTGCATCCACGTACTTGGAAAATGCATATACTAGGGTGGCTGAGATAGGAAAGTGGCTGGTGTACCAAATGCATGGAACAGGTGGTAAATTGTGGAAAGGTGTGAAGATTTTTATGAAGAGGGTTAAGCTCAGATTAGGTTACTTAGGAGAGGAGAATATTTTGCTATAAGTGGACCTTAGACAAGTATGTAGGATGTTACCTTTTTTACTTACTGTGTTTATAAATAAAATTGTATCAAAAAGAAATGCTAATGTTCAGAGTCTTTATCTATGACCCGACTTCTCCATAACGCTCTAGTAGACAGATATAAAACTAATATGAAGTTTTAGTTGTTGCAGATATTTCTTGCAGATGACACAGTGCTATTGGGAAATAAAAAAAAAAAATAGAGAAACCGGAGAAAAAGATAGAGGCGTTTAGAGTAGTGTTTAAAAAAAATTAAAATGAACACAGAAAAGAACAACGTGAGAGGAGTAAAATGAAGTACGAAAAAGGAATAAAACTGAGGTCAGAGTGGAACGAATGAGAGTGGAGAAAGTGAATATATATATATAGATACTTACGATGTGTCAGCTGTCAGGTCTATGAATGGATACAAAATGAAGAAATCTATCAGAATGCAGCGATACTGACAACTCTAAAATTGGTGCAAAAATATTTTTTTTTTTTTTTAATGTTTCAGGGAGGAGTCTCTCGCTGGTAGTCAGAAACTATTGCGACTCCCATATTTAATTTCCTTTATTTAGTTTAAGAAGGCAGTTATCCATATCCCTAAAACACTAACATTTACATCTTTTACAATCCTATCTTTGAATGCATTAAAAACAGCAGTGACATTACATATCCTTGCCTATGTTCAACCTTTACTGGAAAGTCTTATCATTCTTCTCTATAAAGCCTAATCTAAGCCTGATCTCAGAAGAACTTATTTAAAGCTTGTATAAATTTATCACCTATTGATCATTTATAATTCACATGGACACAGAAACACAGAAGATTAATTGGTCTGTATATTTGGATCCCCTTCTGGGATCTTTTTCAGCAGATACATAATGAATTGAGAACAAGAATATATATAACCACTTTTTTTCCTTGTAAATCCATGTCATATATGGCTTTTCGAAATCCACAGATACAACAAACAGCTTCTTAACCTTTTCTAGAATTTTTAATTAATTTTCTTCAGTGTAAACACTTGCTCCATAAATTAAACTTTCTTAACAATCTTTTACATTTTGCCTGGTATAATCAACAGATGTATTTCTCTATAATTCTCACACTAATGTTCCATTACACAAAGGAACCACACATGCTCTCTTCCAATCCTTCGGTATCTTCCCTTCTTTCATACTAACACTGAGCAAATGCACCAACCATTCACTGTATCTATTCCTTCTTTTCGCACCTCATTATTAATGTCATCCATCCCTGCTGCTTTTTTCTACTTTCACTTAACTTACTAATTAATTTCTTTCATATTCTTTGATCAATATAATGGGTCTCGATCCTCCTTGTCCCTTGCATGTAATCTCTGGCTTCATTTCATCATCTGTATTAAACAGTTTTTTAACAAATTATTTCCATCTACCACCCTGAATAACATTTCACCTATTTTATTTGCTCTATTTACTCTCTCATCTTATTTATCTCAACCAGAAACTTTTTTTTGTCAATAATACGCTAACACACTCTTATTCATTTACACAAAAGTCACACAGATCCACCACTTTTAAACTCTTTTACTTGATTTTCTCCTCCCTTGTATCATTGGAGTTTTTAAAAAACATATTTCTTTCACTATTTTTTCTACCTTATAAATCTTCTCACGTCATCATTACGCTTTTTCCCTGTACTCACCTTCATGTATCCACAAGCCTCTGCTGCTCACCTTTACTCTTAAATTTACACCATACTATTTCAGCCTGCCGCCTGTCACTTCCAATCTAGGTAACTTTTCATTAACTACAATTTTATTTGCTTCATTCACTGCAAATGTTCATTCTTTTTCTAAAACAGTTTCTCTCACTTTGGCATTAACGTCTTCCTCAACAATCATTCTACTGGCTAAAATTTCTTTAACATTTACTTCAAGTTCTGATTAGATTTAGAGCCTATCGAATGTGCAGGGGTGAGTAAGGTTGCGTAAACCTGTACACCACAAGCCCCTAAAATAAGCATTAAAGTAGACTCTCAGTATTATATATGATGACAGATATTCAAACCTCAGTGAATATACAGCATGACTTAATACCTCACAAGCACTCTGGTTCCCTCCACACTTTTCTCGCCTCAGGGTATACAAACACTGCTATCCATTTCTCACATTACATTCTTGTTCTTACTGTAAAGCACCAAATGTGAAATAGGGACATAAAGAAACGCATCTTTTAACTGAAACTCATTTCTTATTAATAACAAAGAATGCCCACGACGATGCTTATATAGCACCAGCTAGTAGTTTACTGGGGGGATGTAACATATTGGGCTGAATAGACTTTACTGAAAATACAAGTAATATGATGGAGGAATTAAATAGACTCTTAACTTCCTTCTCGCTGGTCATGGGGCAAGCAAGTTATCTCTTCGACTTGGACATTAAAGAAATTTCAACAGAGAACTTGAAAGGATACATATTGGGGCGTAAATTCACAATTTAACACATCCCTCAATGTCACGTTCGTGCTAGATGACGCTTATTCATATGCTTCTACATTCCAGTGAACGAATATGGAAACTAATTTATTGTGATTATAGCAATTTTTAAAGTATGGAGTCATCTGGGACCGAACTCCCTGTCCATTGATCGTGGAACGAGATTGGACTAGAAAGACACTTGATCAAACACCTGTACATATTACAAAACGTTTCCGTTCTGGGAATTTGACCACTTCTCAAGGTCCCAGGACTGAAACGTTTTTCTAATATGTCCTAGTGTTCGCTCACGTGTCTCTCTAAACCAGTTTGTCGGTATCTATTACCAAGAAGGCTTTGGACAGGCACCCAAAGTCAGTACCCGATCTGTTCGTACGTCGGTTTACGTGCGGCCAACAGTAACAGCCTGGTTGATCAGGGCCTGATCCACCATGAGGCCTGGTCTCAGACTCGGCCGCGGGGGCGTTGACCCCAGAAATCCTCTCCAGGTATACTAGAGATCTCGGTACCATTAAGTGAACATTAAGTATACTTTAAGAAATACAAATACACAGTAAATGACAGTGTTACTTAAAAATGTAAATCGCAACACTGATGTAGTGTGGATCATATTTCCTATAACACCCTAAATTTTAAGAATAAAAGTCAGAGTACCGTTTCTGAAACCATTCGCAACAAATCCACAAATTGGAAATACAGTGGATTCTCGGTTTTCGTTGAAAATTCTTTCCAGAATGCTGTTTGAGTGCCATTACCGAGCGAATTTGTTCCCATAAGGATAAATGTAAATTAGATTAGTCATTTAAGACCCCCAAAAAAATACACTTACAAAAGCACTTACGAAAATACACTTACATAATTGTTCGAGTTTAAAGGTGAACGAAAACCGAGGGTTCCACTGTAATATAAACGACGTTTCAGTTCCGGAGGCGAAATTTTTATGTTTTTTTTCATTTCCGGTGTGAGTCTGTAAGATGATGATTAAGGAAAGAAAATATTGTAAAGAAATTTTCATGTTAAGTAGAAAACTTTGAGCTCTTTAAAAAAAATCATTATTTCGAAAAATGCTGTTCTCTTAGTCATAGCCTTGACCGCTGTTAGAGCACGGAGGTTCGAGCGTCCATAACATTTTTTTTTTTTGGTGGTGAATGCCCCACCTGAGTTTCTCACTTCATGAAATAGAATTTCTAAATTTTATACTCTAACATAATGGAGAACCATGGCTCACCGCCACACCCCCACTGTAACACTCCTCAGACACGTGTTAGTAGATAATACCTAGAGTAGGAAACAGGGCAACAACACCCACCAAAGTGGCTGCCCTGAAGTAACCTACTAATCTTGGAACATAATTGTGTAATGAATCGGCAAAACACCGCTCAGTACGTACATACATTATTCTCAACGTAATAACCTCACATCACCTTGTAACCTACGTAATCACCTAACGTCGTCTTCGCTACATACCATGAAAACAATATTTATTTTCACCTGTAGCCTTGACCTATCACCTGAGTTGTAACCTAAATTATATGTAAGAACTCAGCCCATTGGTCAGCCAGCGGGTCATGGCAGCGGTTACTGCCGCCGTGGCCTCCCATACGGTCATCGGCTACCCTTCCTTCACGTGTCCTTAGACACCGACTTGTCACGCCCATTCTTCAGTGTCGCCGCCACTGAAAAGTTCATCTTATGACAAATATCCGTGTCAGGTGATTTTTCCCCTCATGAATAAAAAACCCATAAAAATATGCAAAAATAGTACATAATAGGTACCATTGA
Source organism: Cherax destructor (assembly GCA_009830355.1). Classification (NCBI taxonomy): domain Eukaryota; kingdom Metazoa; phylum Arthropoda; class Malacostraca; order Decapoda; family Parastacidae; genus Cherax; species Cherax destructor. Next base: position 32,868 of record WNWK01003945.1, read on the forward strand.
TTTTTTAAAGAGGGGGGTGGAGCTTTGGTACGAATTAGCTAGCAATGTCCTTTGACTAAGAAATGCGACAAGAGATTTTTTTACATGAATAAAAAAACACATGTAAGAATAATATTAGTAGGATAATCACATGGTGTTGAAACATTCGGCAAAAAAAAAAAAGACGAACTTTCAAAAGTCATCTATATTTTACACACTGACAGGAGAATCAAATGAACGCGTGATAAATACTCATACATGTCAAGATCGCAATGTTGCTCCATAAAATACGTTTTAAAGATAAAATACTACCCAGGTACTCCAATATATATATATATATATATATATATATATATATATATATATATATATATATATATATATACATTGGTATTTCTGATAAATATAAGAAAATTGCATTCCAAAATTTATTATACGTGATATTACATTTATATATATATATATATATATATATATATATATATATATATATATATATATAATTGGGTAATTGATGTAGTGTATTTGAAAATAAAATTGAAACACCCTATAATAAATGTTGTATCGCAGTGTGAATCGTTGTTCGTAAAGTTCGTAAAAACTTTTGGGCGTAAGCACAGACAATACCTTATGCGTAAGAAAAATGACCTTTTACCGGGAATGTCAAACTCTCATCAAAGCTCATTGCTAAAACATCTACATTTCTTGTACCTTGTGTTTTTTTACCCCTAACATCAAAAGGAAGGAAGTTAATTTTCTAAGAAACGTTGAGTGGACATTTATGAAAAAGCAAAGGTATATTGTTTTGCGTGTCTCACGTTTGTTACTTTCGTGAGACAATATTTTATGATATTTTTTTTTCTTTGGTGAATAATGCAGAGATAATTTACGATTTACACGCAAAGTGGTTCTACGGTTAACGTGTACGACTTACAATTGAAAAGAATTAAAAGGCTCGATACCATTACTGGTACAATACTCGAATAATCCGTACACAATGGAATGGAACTTATGAATACGTTTCGGTCCGACTTGGGCCATTAATTTGCGTCTTGTTAATGGTCAGCGTCGGACCGAAACGTCGTCATAAGATTCATTCTCCCGTGTGCGGGTTATTTGTGAACCGAAAAGATCCGGAATCAATTCCCCGAATCAGCGGGAAAATGCCTGCAATTTGGAGAGTACGATCAGGGTCGCCTCGGCCAGGCTAGGCTCATGAGCGTCACCGACAGCGTCTCCTGCTTCTCTCTAGTCACCTGGGCGTCGGGAAGAAGGGGCGTTGGAACTCCTGATACAGGATCGCAGAACTCCTGACGAAGTAAAATCACAATGGAGGTGCAGACGAAGGGAAAGTCTCCAGTCTTTCCTCCACGAAACCTAAGGGTGAGCTCCAACTCTTTGTCGTCTAGTCATAGCTTTTGGATTCATTGGTTATACAAGTAATTTAATCAAAGCTGAGCTCCAGATCCTGGTCCAAAATAGGGATAGTTTCCCAGTTCCTTGAGGTTTCATTTCTTAGTCTTCGAATCACAGCTTAAGGATACATTGGTTATACATAAATTCCTTAATCATGCCTTTTAGATTTTGTTTATCATATATACCTTTTTTAATTATTCAGCCATAGATAAAAATACAGATTCTGGGTCCTTTCTCACCATTTTTTTTTTAATTTTCTTTCTTTTAAAAGTTATATAAATTTTCATATATTTTATAATAAAACTCTGTGTGTTTTTTCTCTTGCAATTTTTAAAGGATTGAAGAAAGAGAAGGAGAATGAATTTGTTATATGTATTTTATTCTTACAATAAAAGAAAACGGCAAAAGAGGAGATAAAGAAGAGAAGGGAGAAGATAAGGAAGAGAAATAAGAAAAATAAAAGAATAAGAGGCAAGGATAAAATAAGAAGAGAGACAAATAGGAAAGTAGAAGGAAATAGAAGTTGGGGAAGGAGAAGATAAAGAAAAAAAATAAGAAAATACGGAAATGGAAGGAGGGGGATAACGAATTAAGAGAGTTCCATAGACACCCATAAAGAGTAAGGAGCCTCATAAGTATCACTCAATCATTTTTCAGCGCATGTTTTTGATTCTCAAAATAATAATTACTCGATCATAAAACTACACGAAGAGCGTAGAACGCATCAAGGTGAATGGG
>WNWK01003945.1:37500-47500 GCA_009830355.1 Cherax destructor
TGGTAATCCCACACCTCCTCCTAATCTCCAAACTACGGATTCTCTGCATTATATTCACACAACACATTGCCCTCAGACATGACATCTCCACTGCCTCCAGCCTTCTCCTTGTTACAACATTCACAACCCATGTCTCACACCCATGCAAGAGTGTTGGTATAACTATACTCTCATACATTCCCCTCTTTGCTTTCATGGATAAAGTTCTCTGTCTCCACAAGCTCCTCAGTGCACCACTCACCTTTTTCCCTCGTTAATTCTATGATTCACCTCATCCTTCATATACCCATCTGCTGACACATACACTCTCAAATATCTGAACACATTCACCTTCTTTATACTCTCTCCCTCCAATCTGATGTCCAATCTTCCGTTATCTTAAAATATTACGTTAGTTTAAGGGAGGTCAGGTGAGATTTCTATGTTAATTTTGCTCCATAATTAAAAATCTTTATATTATTGTTAATGAAAAAAAAACTAGCTATCAATGCGTCAATTTTTTTTGGGGGGAAAAGTTTAGTTTTTAAGGGAGTTCGGCTTATTCGGCAAGTTCGGCTTATTAGGCACACACACACACACACACACACACACACACACACACACACACACACACACACACACATATATATATATATATATATATATATATATATATATATATATGTGTGTGTGTGTGTGTGTGTGTGTGTGTGTGTGTGTGTGTGTGTGTGTGTGTGTGTGTGTGTGTGTGTGTGTGTGTGTGTTTACCCAAAGGTGCAGGGAGGCAAAGACTTGTAGTATCAGAGAATGGAAACGGTACAGAAGGCAAAGAACCCAGGTAAACAGAGAGATTAGTAGAAGAGCTAGAAACGAGTATGCACAATTACGGAGGGAGGCCCAGAAACAGTACGAAAATGACATAGCATCGAAAGTTAAGTCCGACCCGAAACTGATGTACAGTCACATCAGAAGGAAGATAACAGTCAAGGACCATGTGATAAGGCTGAGAAGAGAAGATGGGGAACTCACAAGTAATGATCAAGAGGTATGTGAGGAGCTCAACTTGAGGTTTAAGGAAGTATTCACAATGGAGGAAGGAAGGCAGCTGGGTAGACAGGACGGGGTTTCGTCACCAACAAGGGATGTACCAAGTGCTAGAGGGCATACACACAACTGAGGAGGAAGTGAAGCAGTTACTCAGTGACCTCGATACCTCAAAGGCGATGGGTCCGGACAATATCTCCCCGTGGGTTCTTCGGGAAGGAGCTGAGGTACTGAGTGTACCACTTACCATAATATTCAACACATCCCTTGAAACTGGGCAGCTACCTGAGGTATGGAAGAAGGCCAACGTAGTCCCCATTTTTAAAAAAGGAGACAGAAAAGAGGCACTAAACTATAGACCGGTGTCACTTACATGTATAGTGTGCAAAGTCCTGGAAAAAATCATCAGGAAAAGAATGGTGGAATACCTCGAGCTGAACAGGATAATAAACACCAGACAGCACGGATTCCGGGAAGGCAAATCCTGTGTAACAAACCTCCTGGAGTTCTATGATAAAGTAACAGAGGTAAGGCAGGAGAGAGAATGGTGGGTTGATTGCATTTTCCTGGACTGCAGGAAGGCCTTCGACACAGTTCCTCACATGAGATTAGTAAAGAAGTTGGAAGAACAAGCAGGTATAACAGGAAGGGCACTGGAATGGATCAGGGAATACCTCAAAGGGAGACAGCAACGGGTCATGGTGCGTGGTGAGGTATCACAGTGGGCGCCTGTGACGAGCGGTGTACCGCAGGGGTCAGTCCTAGGACCAGTGTTATTCCTGGTATATGTAAATGACATGACGGACGGGATAGACTCAGAAGTGTCTCTATTCGCGGATGATGTGAAAATAATGAGGAGAATCACAACGGAAGAGGACCAGGCAGGGCTGCAAACAGACCTGGACAAGCTCGACATCTGGTCTAGCAATTGGCTTCTCGAATTCAATCCCTCCAAATGCAAAGTCATGAGGATCGGAGAAGGGCAAAGAAGACCGCTGACAGAGTACAAGCTAGGCGGACAAAGGCTACAAACCTCGGCAAAGGAGAAAGACCTTGGAGTGAGTATAACGCCAAGCACGTCTCCGGAGGCACACATCAACCAGATAACTGCGGCAGCATATGGGCGACTGGCAAACCTAAGATTAGCGTTCCGTTACCTTAACAAGGAATCGTTCAAGACACTGTATACCGTGTACGTCAGGCCCATACTAGAATATGCAGCACCAGTCTGGAACCCCACACCTGGTCAAGCACGTAAGGAAACTAGGGAAAGTGCAAAGGTTTGCGACAAGGTTGTTCCACAACTCAGGGGTCTGTCTTATGAAGAAAGGTTGAGGGAAATAGGACTAACAACACTGGAGGAAAGAAGGGTCAGAGGAGACATGATAACGACATACAAAATACTGCGGAGAATTGACAAGGTAGACAGTGACATTATGTTCCAGAGAGGGAACACAGAAACAAGGGGACACAACTGGAAGCTGAAGACTCAGATGAGTCAAAGGGATGTTAGGAAGCATTTCTTCAGCCACAGAGTAGTCAGGAAGTGGAATAGTCTAAAGAAAGATATAGTGGAGGCAGGAACCATACATAGTTTTAAGACAAGGTATGATAAAGCTCATGGAGCAGGGAGAGCAGAGACCCAGTAGCAGACAGCGAAGAGGCGGGGCCAGGAGCTGAGTCTCGACCCCTGCAACCACAATTAGGTGAGTACACACACACACACTCAGATGAGTCAAAGGGATGTTAGGAAGCATTTCTTCAGCCACAGAGTAGTCAGGAAGGGGAATAGTCTAGAGAAAGATATAGTGGAGGCAGGAACCATACATAGTTTTAAGACAAGGTATGATAAAGCTCATGGAGCAGGGAGAGCAGAGACCCAGTAGCAGACAGCGAAGAGGCGGGGCTAGGAGCTGAGTCTCGACCCCTGCAACCACAATTAGGTGAGTACACACACACACATACACACACACACATACACACACACATACACACAGGACAGGAGAGATAGGGGGGACATGATAACAACATATAAGATACTGAGAGGAATTGACACAGTGGACAGAGACAGAATGTTCCAGAGATGGGACACAGCAACAAGGGGACACAGTTGGAAGTTGAAGACTCAGGTGAATCACAGAGATGTTAGGAAGTATTTCTTCAGTCACAGAGTGGTCGGGAAGTGCAATAGTTTAGGAAGTGATGTAGTGGAGGCAGGCTCCATACATAGCTTTAAGAAGAGGTATGATAAAGCTCATGGCGCAGGGAGAGTGACCCAGTAGCGGCCAGTGAAGAGGCGGGGCCTAGAGCTGTGACTCGACCCCTGCAACCACAACTAGGTGAGTACAACTAGGTGAGTAGACACACACACACACACACACATATATATATATATATATATATATATATATATATATATATATATATATATATATATATATATATATATATATATATATATATATATATATATATATATATATATATATATATATATATATATAGACAAAATACAATGGGGAGTAAAACAACATAGATAACTCAGAGCTACATGTCAAATACTTCGTCCAACTCCCCGGCAGTGGGCCGCGTGCCCAGAATACTGCAGGCATTTCCCCTCTGGATCGCAACACTGAGTCTATGAAAGAGGAAACTGGTCGTCCTGTGGTCCTTGGTTTCTATGATGAGTTTTCCACCCAGCTCCTTGAGAAACTTTAGAGCACACTTGCCCCATGCTCCATGGGTTTCCGACCCTATTGGGATGAAGTTATAGCAAGAGGAAGGTCTTCATATTTGCGGGTCTTCTGGGTCTCCCTGTGGCTGGCAGCTCCACCCCTTCGGCTAAGGAGTGTGGCAGGTAGGTGTCTGCCAATGTGGCAGCACAGGTGTAGTCCCAAGCAATCTGCTTACCATCTTCCAGGGTAGCATGGTGGCTCCATCAGGACGCTTTTGACTTCCATCAGACCTCTGCACTTGGGGTTCCCGTTGAGCTGGGCAACGGGCTGTGGCGAGGCTTCTCTTTATGATGTCATTGACCTCCTCATGTCTAGCATACTTCCTTCTGATGTGTGACACACTAGACCATGAAGTCCGAATTGGTCAGCCGTCGCCCTGCCGCAAATACACCTATGTTCGGTGAGTATGGGGGCGGCTAGGCGAAGAGCAACACCAATCCGAATGGCCTGTGGGTCGAGTCGAGTCCCCAGAGAGGAATTGGGAACAGCAAGAAGGAAATCTCCTGTATATATATATATATATATATATATATATATATATATATATATATATATATATATATATATATATATATATATATATTATATATTTGTAACCACGAACGAATGGTATTTAATCAATAACAACACTGGATTAGCCGAGGATTCAAACCCATGTCGTTTTGGCTTTGCTTCGTGTTGAGCGAAAATCACATGACACTCTAGCCCACTGGATCACACAATTCCACAAGAATCAAGCACCCAGAAGAGCTAGGTGTTTTACCTTGATTCGAGGACATACGGTGGTGTGTGTGCCTCTGAGCTAATTTCATTCTACTCCCCGTTTGGTGTCCTAGCCTCCACAAGCAGTAAAACACCTAGCTCTGCTGGGTGCTTGATTCTTGTAGGATTGTGTGGGCCAGTGGGTTAGAGTGTATGTGATTTTCGCTCACCACGAGGCAGGGCCAAAACGACATGGGTTCGAATCCTCGGCTAGTTGCAGTGTTGCTATTTATTAAATATCACTCGCTCGTGGTAGAGAGAGAGAGAGAGAGAGAGAGAGAGAGAGAGCAGGTAACGAAAGCAATGTCAGTCATTCACAACTAACCCCTAGGCATTCATTCACGACTATCCACAAACATTCAGTGATTCGCGGCTATTCAACAATCTTTCAGTCACTCACGATTAACCCACAAACATTCAGTCATTCCCAACTAACCCTCAAGCATTCAATTATTCACAACTAATCCACAAACGTAAAATGAATTCTTAATGATATTTCAACCCCTCCTGGTCCATTGTGCGTCTTGATAAAGGTCGATGATCGATACCTTGCCTAGATTCCATGATTTAGTTGTGAATTGTACTTGACGAGGTATGGGAACTTTTATTCTAAACAATATTAAAGGTTATTATGGGCCGTGGTAGTTGACCTTGGCTGGCCGTGTGCTGAACTAGCTCTGGTATTGACCAGAGGTCGTCAAGGCAGCTCCATCGATCTTCCCACATTATGTCGTTCTTGTCGTCCGTTTGTTGTGGTGGTTGTGTTGTGGTGATGAAATTTGTGTTATAGTGATGTAGTGTTGTTACGGTGGTGATGACATTCGTGTAGTGGTGATGGAATGCGTGTTGTGGTGGTGATGGAATGCGTGTTGTGGTGATGATGGAATGCGTGTTGTGGTTTTAAATGACACGCGTCGCGGTGGTGATGTTTGCATTATGATGTTACGGTGTTCGTGACATGTTGATGGTGTTTGCATAGTAGCAATGAGAACACTTTTGTTGCAGGGATGATGGTAGTCAGTGAGGATAAGGAGGATGGGGGGGCCTTAGGAAGGAACAACGTTGCCGAGTTTTATCTGCAGTTCTGGTGGATGTTGTGCTGTCGACCTGGCTCGCTTGTTGTTTTAATCTCCCTTTGATGTTGTTGTTTTGTTCTTGTAGCGTCGTGTTCTCTTTGTCATCCGCTCATTGACACGATGTTGTATTACTCACCGATTTGTGTTTGAGGGGGAAAACGAATCTCAGTTACTGATCCAGACTTTTAACTGATGTCACTACGAGTGGAGTCACAGCTGCTGATCCAGACTTTTAACTGATGCCACTACGAGTGGAGAGTGTCAGTTGCTGAGAGAGACTATTAACACTAGGGGGGGGGGAGAGTCTCAGCTGCTGAGCTAGCCTCTTAACATGATTCCATCTGTATTACTGGTTTGTTTTCTTTCTGGCGTTCTTGTTCAGCAGTGTTGTCATTGCTATTGTTACAACGTTGTCTTTGTGTTGCCATTACTGTTGTCGCTACGTTTTGTGTTGCCATTGCTGTTGTCGCTACGTTTTGTGTTGCCATTGCTGTTGTCGCTACTTTTTGGGTTGTCATTACTGTTGTCGCTACGTCTTGTGTTGTTGTCACTACGTTGTATTTGTGTTGCCGTTGCTATTGTCGCTAAGCTGTAGTCTTTGTGTTGGTGTTATCACTAAGATGTCTTTGTTTTGCCATTGCTGTTTTCGCTACGCTGTCTTTGTGTTGCCGTTGCTGTTGTCGCTACGCTGTCTTTGTGTTGCCGTTGCTGTTGTCGCTACGCTGTCTTTGTGTTGCCGTTGCTGTTGTCGCTACGCTGTCTTTGTGTTACCGTTGCTGTTATTGTCTTGCTGTACATGGGTCACCATGTTCTCAGTGTTGCCGTCGCATAGTGATGTTTGTCTTGGTTGAGCATTGACCGCCCTCCATCAAAGGCAGTGATGCTATTGAGTGAATCCCGTCCCTCGTGTATTTATGTCCTTTCAGCCTATAATTTGTCCTTATCCCGGTTACCTAGAACCCAAACCCCTACCTAGTGGTTTTGCAGACTTTACAAAGCCCTTCCTAACACATTTCTACACCAGAAACGAAACATCACTGCTCTATTATTCGTTTTCTAACACACAATACTAATGTGAAACGTTGCAACTGTAGTAACCATTTTGGAACACGATCATTACGAGTACTGAGCGAATGTTAAAATGGTATACGATACCGACAGGTTGATAGGTAAGACACATATGCAACATTCAGGTATCTTTGTTCTGAAACATTTCGCCTACACAATAGGCTTCTGCAGTCGAGTACAGAAGAACGAGCAGAAGCAGTAGAGATGTAAAGACGATATCCTCAGTACATCACTTTTGAAGACGTAGTTTTGAGATGGTCAGTCCCTTAGCCTGGAGAAGAGTTTTGCTTTATAGTCTGGAACAATGTGAAGCTGAAGCAACAGTATAGAGACATGTATTGTCAAGAGGTGAAGCGCAGCCCACTAGCAGAAGAAAGAATGAAATCATTGAGAGGGCAGGTCCCTCTGTGTAGGGTTCTGCAAAATAACAGACGCCTACTGTGTAGGCTTCTGTAGCCTACTGTGTAGGCTTCTGCAAAATAACAGAAGCCTACTGGTGGTTCTAAATAACAGAAGCCTACTGTGTAGGCTTGCAAATAACAGAAGCCTACTGTGAGGCTTGCAAATAACAGAAGCCTACTGTGTAGGCTTCTGCAAAATAACAGAAGCCTACTGTGTAGGCTTCTGCAAAATAACAGACGCCTACTGTGTAGGCTTCTGCAAAATAACAGACGCCTACTGTGTAGGCTTCTGCAAAATAACAGAAGCCTACTATGTAGGCTTCTGCAAAATAACTGAAGCCTACTGTGTAGGCTTCTGCAAAATAACAGAAGCCTACTGTGTAGGCTTCTGCAAAATAACAGACGCCTACTGTGTAGGCTTCTGCAAAATAACAGAAGCCTACTGAGTAGGCTTCTGCAAAATAACAGAAGCCTACTGTGTAGGCTTCTGCAAAATAACAGAAGCCTACTGTGTAGGCTTCTGCAAAATAACAGAAGCCTACTGTGTAGGCTTCTGTTATAATGAACTGTAGGTCCTTTTGTAAGACACCACTTGCCAGCAACCCAAAGCCGACCCTTGAACATGACCTTGAGCATATAAGGCGCAGGGTGATTTTCCTACACTTCTGGGGAAAAAAGCGCGTCTTATATGCCGGAAAATACGGCAGTAAACGAGTCTTTTAATATTCTGCATCCGTGAGGTGAAATTTATTAATTGCAATGCTTATCTGTACACTTTTTTTTTAAATCTATGTGGTAAGTTTTTATTGCGTACATGTTGAAAATTAAGACACATGTGCAACAGATGGGTATCTTTATTGATGAAACGTTTCGTCTACACAGTAGACTTCTTCAGTCAAATACAGAGGCAGCAGGTGATTACATCATCTTTATTTCATTACTACATCTGCTGCCTCTGTATTTGACTGAAGAAGTCTACAGTGTGGGCGAAACGTTTCACCAGTAAAGATACCCAACTGTTGCACATGTGTCTTAAACATGGCGTTAAATAAATTGAGGAATAAATAGCAGTAGTAATGCTCTGTAAAATCGCGAGTTCTGTAGAAGATCTGAGTTTTATTTCCTCAGCTGAGAAAACTGACTGATCTGAAGCTTATCTTATTTGCGTAGTCTTCACGAAAACAAGAGAAAATTTATGGGCATTTTAAGCAGGCAGAGCCTTTGCTTTACCTCGTTTTGCACAAGTAGGACTATTTGGTACTTGATAATGCTCCAGTGTGGGCTAAACGTCATTAAAAAGGCTTTCTCTCCTTTGATTGATCGTAAATTATAACTTGTCAGCTAATGTCCTTATCTATCAAGAAAAAGGATAAGTCAACATCTACATTCTCGCTGATCACTTGATCTCTAACACACAATGAAAAGACACATCAAACTGCAAAAGGCTTTAATGAAACGATGTTTCGCTCAAGAGTAGGATTAGAATAACCTTACAACTTGATATACCTTCCCCTGAACATACTACGTGTCTCTTCATCAAATCCTTCTTTTAAGGAGAGAATAAGTGGCTGGAAAATTTAGAAAATTTGTCGGTCCGTAAATATCAAGGCACAACCGAGCGAGAAAATGAGAAAACAAGAAGACAGGAAGGAAAGAGAGAGAGAGGGATTAGAAGAACGATCTTTAAGACCAGTCGCATCTAGGAGCTCCATTATCACACCTTGGACAAGACCCCTTTTCCTCCGTGACCGATATCCGGCAGGACCCCCACGTCCCCGGGTGTGTGAGTTCTGCCTTCTCAACTGCAGCAGGTCTACTGGCCCATACAAGGCAGGTCCTTATCAAAACCACCCATGTAAGACCTGAAAGACCGTGCCCTACAGACACCTGGAGTCTACCTGGATGGTGTTCCAGGGGTCAGCGTCCCCGCGTCTAGTCCTTGACCAGACTTCCTGGTGGATCAGGGCCTGAGCAACCAGGCTGTTACTTCTAGTCGCACATTACGTTGCACAGCACGCTTTTAATTGTAAAAAGATATGCTTTTGTGAAGTTCTCTTGATAAAGTTATATACAGAAAGAAAAGTGCTCAAAACTTAACTCTGGTTCTATGGTTTTGAGCCGAACACGCTACAGATAATATATATATATATATATATATATATATATATATATATATATATATATATATATATATATATATATATATATATATATATTACTTCTGCGTTTTTACAGTAATATCATAAACGGTTCCTTCTTCCCTCTTCCTCCCCCTCCTATCTCTATCTTTATATCTCTCTTCTTCTTCTTCTCTCTCTCTCTCTCTCCACCTCACAACCTCACAAATACGAAATCTCAAGACAAATAAACATAATGTCCCCGGAGCTTTTCGTGTCTTGCAGCAGTGGAATGTGAAATTACATCAGAGAGAGAGAGAGAGAGAGAGAGAGAGAGAGAGAGAGAGAGAGAGAGAGAGAGAAAGAGAGAGAGAGAGAGAGAGAATAGTTAAATGAAAACAAATGAGAGGAACTACGTAAGAAAAAGAAGTAGAAGGAAGATGTTGATGAGGAGGAAGAGTATGAAACAGAAGTAGAGAAAGAGAAGGAGGGTGAAGAAGAGGAGGCGGAGAAATAGGAGAAAAAAAAGAGGAAGAAGAGGACGAGGAGAATGTCGAAGAGAAGCAGCAGCCGGAATGGGGGAGGGGAGGTTAAGTAACAGCAGAGGGGAGGGTAGCTTGAAGCAAAGGGGAGATGGGAAGTTAAGTAAAAGCTGTGGGGAGAAGGAGGGGAAGATCAAATAAAGACCTCCTCCTTCCACAAAAAAAAAAAATAAAGATATCTGTCTCATGTGAGGATGACCCTGAAGCAACGGCAGAGGCCGCCGGGCTAAGAGCTTCTACTGCGTTATCCCTGGTATTTCATTTTGCCTCCTAGCT
>WNWK01003945.1:52500-152150 GCA_009830355.1 Cherax destructor
GATTACCAATAGACCCCTGACTGTCTTCAAGAAGGCACTCGACAGGCACCTAAAGTCAGTACCTGACCAGCCGGGCTGTGGTTTGTGCGTCAGTTTGCGTGCGGCCAGCAGTAACACCCTGGTTGATCAGACCCTGATTCACCATGAGGCCTGGTCTCAGACCGAGCCGCGGATGCGTTGACCCCCGAAACCCAGGTATACTCTGTACATAGAGAGCTACACGTCGGTAGTACGTTATTTGGATCTTGCTTCAGTGATGTGTCAAAAATCCTAGAATTGGCCTGGTACTCAAGGCTCTCGTCTCACCTTGAGTGTCCGTAGTTTGATCTCCGGTTGCGTGGTAACATTGGGCGTGTTGCCTTACACCTGTTGTCCATGTTCATGTACATACCTATGTGTTAGTCGACTGGTGCGGGTCGCATTCTGGGGGACAAGATTAAAGGACCCCAGTGGAAATAAGGCAGACAGCCCTCGATGACGCACTGACTTTCTTGGGTTATCCTGGGTGGCTAACCTTCCGGGTTAAAAATCCGAAGAAAATCTTATGTGGCGCAAGGCTTCTGGCGTTACATAGTGAGGATGGGTAGTTTGAGGACCTCGTTTCGGGCAACACCTCAGACCAGCAGACTCTCTCGTGCCACAAACTGGCAAACACCATACCGTATATCTGCTTCGCTTTATGAATGTACTTGCTTCAAGATTGATGGACTGAACACATCGACTCCAGGCCGAGGGACTGATTACCTCAAACTCTTCCTCTCCTTTCAACTTTCTACTTTGTATTGGACTGATGAAGCCACTGTGTGGCGAAACGTTTTCCTCAATAAAGATACCCAAGTGTTGCATATGTGTCTAATTTAACAACTTGTCGGTTCTTTGAACCATTCATCTACATACCCAAATGTTGCACATGTGTCTTAATCATCAACTTGTCTGTATTTTATACAGACCCCTGGTGACGTACGTGTGTTAGTGAGAGTTCCATATATCGCGAGGCGCTAGTACTGAAGCTTAGCTTATGCCCTTATAAGTCCTGCCCTAAGCTGAATCTCAATCCGCTTATGTGTAAATCCGGCTCTACGCTGACGCTTAGCTTAAGCTAGCTGAAACCTAGGTTATGTTTCAGTTCGGCACAACAAACAGCCTGTCTACGCTGTCGTTGATGTCGATAAACTATATCTAAATCTAATCTAATCTATCCTAAATAAATAAATAATGACACGATTGCAAACAAACCACAGCTAACGCGTCGATCTGGAGTTTAACGACTCACTCACCGCGAGTTGAATCCCCGCCCGAACTGTGGTTTGATAAATAAGTATTTTGTGAATTCATAGATCGGGCAGAAATCAACGAACTCTAATGTGATTCAAGTCCTATTTGGAGGGCAGGTTGACTAATTGATTAAGATATTGCTACTTTTGGCTAAAAAAAAAAAAATGGAAAAATAAAAGAAAAAATGGGAGATGAAGATGTAAATTTATTTTAAAGGGAAGGAGGTAGAGAGAGAGAGAGAGAGAGAGAGAGAGAGAGAGAGAGAGAGAGAGAGAGAGAGAGAGAGAGAGAGAGAACTGGGCACAGATTTAACTACATCTCCATATTTAAATCAGATGTAAAGATTAAAGAAAACTCTACACTGATTCATCAAGCCCCCCCAAAAAAATGGGGACGAATAAGACACTTCAAAAGCGGAAGATAGAAAGAAGGAAAGAATCAACTCCTCTTATGCTCTCGTATTTCAGATATGACTGAATATCCGCCATTGCCATAACGGTTCAGATTCCTTTAGTTTTCATGCGCATCTCGATTTTAAAATTCTGGGAGCGTCTCTGCCTCGATAGCTCGGCCGCAACGATGAACATTGAAGTGACATGTCTGTTAAATCCAGGGGAAGTACGTGACAGATTGTAATTTGTTGGAGATGAGTCTGAGTGCTGGTAGTGGTAGTGGTGGTGGTGGCGGTGGCTGACGATTGTGGTGGTTGGTTGGTATCTTGCTCCTGTGAGTACTTGATATGAGTGATGGTACGCTTGGCATTGTTGGGATTTTGTTTGGGATGGCGTTCTGCTATCCCAAACAGAATAACCCGCACGTAGGAGAGATGAGCTTACGACGACGTTTCGGTGCCACTTGGACCATTTAAAGTCAATCTGACACAAAAGAGTGAGGGAGCCAGTATATATAGGCGAGGGGGACAGGGACGGGACCAAGAGAGGAAGAAAAAGAAGTAGTGGTAGTGTTTTTAACCACGTCGGTCAACAAGTCTCTCCTGTACGTCCAACATGACAAACTCACAAGCCTGAACCCCGTTTCGAGACCCCGTAGCGCATTTTTATCATATTTTAAAAATCCCGAAAGTGTAAAATTAAAAGGAGGAAATATATGAGGCCAGACGTAATACAATGGAACACTAAACTACCGCAGTTTTCAAATGTTATCTTCATCGCAAAAGACCTTTCAACTCGTGTTCAGTAACAACAGGACGATTTAATCGGGATATTATCTTTAGGTCTTGGTAAAGGAGGAGGTAATGGGTTTACTGAGCAGTAAATATTAGAGTCAGACCTCTCGGATATTTATTTGACAATACTGTCTTGAAGATTGTATCCTGGGGACGTGACTCTTGCTAGAGTACAGGAGGGATGGAGACTTTCTTACTCTCTCTCTCTCTCTCTCTCTCTCTCTCTCTCTCTCTCTCTCTCTCTCTCTCTCTCTCTCTCTCTCTCTCTCTCTCTCTCTCTCTCTTTCTCATTATACTTTTCAATGTCATAATCTCCCACTGGTTAAAGCGACCAGCTACGCTCAGATCATAACAAACAGCCATTATTGGACCATCATGGGAGGTAATTCTCCCACAAACCAGCAAACCAGCAGTTTCATCACCAAGTTTTGATAAATGGGAAGGAGCCAAACCCCTTCCTTCCCTCCCCCCCCTCTCTCTTATAATCTCCATTCCTCTTCTGTCCATCCCACCTTTCTCTCTCCGTTCTCTTCCCTTTGCTATCCACCATTTGTTTGCCCTCTTTCTTCCATTCTTCTTCCGCTTACTCTCCCTCCCCATTATCTTTTAATTTCTTCTCTCGCCACTCATCGTCTGGTTTTATCATTATTATTTCCTCTTCTGCTTCCTCTGTTTCAGCTCTATTCATTCCCTTTGTCTTTTCTCCTCTCATTCCTATCCTTGTTTCATTTCTTATCAGCTTCCTCCTCTTCCTCCCTCCTTCCTTCCTTCCTTCTGCATTACTGTATATCAGAACCTAGCATTAGCAAACAAAAGGTTTCTCGAGAGTATATAAAACATGAGAGGAATAACGTGGTTATTGCTACGTAATCTCTGCTTTTACCTCTAGGGCCCCGTGGCCTGGCTGGCAACGGGTTCGATTCTCGGCGGAGTGAAAACATTCGACGCGTTTCCTTACATCTGTAGTCCAGTTCACCTAGCAGCAAATAGGTACCTGGGTGTTAGTCGACTGGTGTGGGTCGCATCCTGGGGGACAAGATTGAGGACCACAGTGGAAATAAGACAGACAGTCCTCGATGTCGCACTGACTTTCTTGGGTTATCCTGGGTGGCTAACCCTCCGGGGTTAAAAATCCGAACGAAATCTTATTTTAGATTATCTCTCTCTCTCTCTCTCTCTCTCTCTCTCTCTCTCTCTCTCTCTCTCTCTCTCTCTCTCTCTCTCTCTCTCTGTTTGTTTATATTAATCACTAACGATTTAAATGTGCATGTATTCATGCTGGTATATGTATGTATTCATGCTGGTATATGTATGTATTCATGCTGGTATATGTATGTATTCATGCTGGTATATGTATGTATTCATGCTGGTATATGTATGCATTCATGCTGGTATATGTATGTATGTATGTACGTACTGTATTTTCCGGTATATGAGGCGCACGCCAGAAATATCATAATGGTAAATTAGTAATCATATCCAAAGGCTAATTAGCCTTTTACTTCACGCTAAAGGGTAACCCAAAGCCTGCCCTTGACCCTGACCTCGAGCAAAGGAGGCGCAGAGTTTCCAAGACATTTTGTGGGGAAAAAGGCGAGCCTTATATGCCGGTATATGTTATTTTATTAAGTCATCTTGCTCTGCATGCAAACTGCTTAATGGTCAGTAGAAGGATAGTAAATCTACAGCAAGCAAGCAATGGAACCTTCAGACACAGGACAGTATCCTTAGTCAGGGCGCAAATGCACACAATCATAGCTCTCAGGGAAGAGCTGCATATTTCGATCTCTGTTTCAGATCCTCTTCAGTTGATCTGTGTAATAAGAGTACTAATAAAGAGGGGTCCTAAATATATTAATAGACTAATGAGCGAAACGTGTCTCCATATTACCAACCAAGACCCTACTACAGAGGGATCACCTAGAAGGATAATAATAATAACAATAACAATAATCTTTATTTCTACAAGTACATGATACAACTTATACAGATCTAGTTGACATCAGTGACATACTATATAGAAAACCCCTAGTTACGCAGAGCATTTCCGGCAACTTAAGTTAGAATGACTAAATTAATACATAGCATTAGAAATCTTCCTTACGAAGAAAGATTGAAGACCCTTAAATTACATTCACTTGTAAGACGTAGAATGAGGGGAGACATGATCGAGGTATACAAGTGGAAAATGGGTATTAACAAAGGAGATATAAATAAGGTCTTGAGGGTATCTCTCCAAGAGAGAACCCGCAATAATGGATTCAAGTTAGATAAGTTTAGATTTAGAAAGGATATAGGAAAGTATTGGTTTGGAAATAGGGTAGTTGATGAGTGGAACAGTCTGCCTAGTAGGGTTATTGAAGCAAGGACCTTGGGTAGTTTTAAATTTAGGTTGGATAAATTCATGAGTGAAAGGGGTTGGATTTGAGTGGGAATTGCACATGAGTAAATAAAATTATCAAAACTTATTTCTTATTTCAAAATTGTTGCATAAAAACGGGTATAAAGTCTGAATTAACACATACAGAGTCTGTCTGGATAGAATTTTCAGAGGGGTGTGAAAAATTGATTTTAGGCGTGATTTACCGTCCTCCAAACTTAGATAGGGAACAAGGGAGACTACTTTGGGAGGAAATTGTTAAGGCCACAAGACACGATAACGTAGTAATTCTAGGGGACTTTAACTTTAGTCAGATTGATTGGAATTTCATGACAGGGAATTTAGAATCTAACGACTTTTTAGAAGTAGTTCAGGATTGCTTTTTGAAGCAGTTTGTAACAGAACCTACAAGGGGAAATAACCTACTTGACTTGGTTCTGGCAAGCAAGGAAACCCTTGTTAATAATTTAGAAATTACAGAGGAACTCGGCTCAAGCGACCACAAGTCAATTACCTTTAGCATTGAATGGATGTATGATAGTAGGGATAATTCAGTAATGGTCCCAGATTTTCGCTTAGCAGATTATAATGGACTTAGAGAACACTTATCAACTGTGGACTGGGGTGAAGAAGAGAGGTATCAATATGACAGTTTTCTTAACACTATACAGGCTGCCCAAAGAACA
Organism: Cherax destructor; assembly: GCA_009830355.1. NCBI lineage: Eukaryota > Metazoa > Arthropoda > Malacostraca > Decapoda > Parastacidae > Cherax > Cherax destructor. The sequence continues at coordinate 58,028 of WNWK01003945.1, forward strand.
TTTATACCGTATAAAGAAATTAGATCAAGTAGAAATGACCCAAAATGGATGAATAATAGGCTCAAATATCTTTTAGGGCAGAAGAAAGGAATTTATAGGCGCATAAAAGAGGTGAGGGTCATCTTATAAATCAGTATACTGACATTAAGAGGGACGTTAAAAGGGAATAAGAAAAGCTAAACGGGACTATGAAATTAAAGTTGCTAGGATTCAAAAACTAACCCAAAAGTTTTTCCAGGTTTATAGAACAAAAGTTAGGGATAAGATAGGTCCCCTTAAAAATAACTTTGGGCATCTTACTGACAAGGAGAATGATATGTGCTCTATTTTTAATAATTATTTTCTCTCGGTTTTCACACAGGAAGACATTAATAATATCCCAGTAATTAATTTTTACAGAGGCCCAGAAGAAGATAAATTATGTAATATCACAGTCACTAGCGAAATGATTATGAAACAGCTGGACCGACTGAAACAAAATAAATCGCCGGGTCCTGATGAGCTTTTTGCAAGGGTTCTTAAGGAATGCAAAATGGAACTCTGTGAACCAATATCTAACATTTTTAATTTATCTCTTCAAACAGGTGTAGTGTCTGATATGTGGAAGATGGCTAATGTAATTCCTATTTTTAAAGCAGGGGACAAGTCACTACCGTCAAACTACCGCCCAATAAGCCTGACCTCAATTGTAGGCAAATTACTAGAGTCAATTATAGCTGATATTATTAGAAGCCATCTAGATAACCATAATTTGATTAATGATACCCAGCATGGATTCACGAGGGCCGTTCCTGCCTATCTAATTTATTAACCTTCTTCAGTAAAGCTTTTGAGGCTGTTGATCACGATAAAGAATTCGATATTGTTTATTTAGACTTTAGTAAGGCTTTTGATAGAGTACCGCACCAGAGACTATTAAAGAAAGTGGCAGCTCATGGCATTGGGGGAAAAGTGCTGTCATGGATCGAGTCATGGCTCACCAATAGGAAGCAGAGAGTGTGCATAAATGGGGTTAAATCCGAATGGGGACTTGTAACAAGTGGTGTTCCACAGGGATCAGTCTTAGGCCCATTGTTATTTATAATATATATCAATGACCTTGATGAGGGAATTACTAGTGATATGAGCAAATTCGCCGACGACACGAAGATAGGTAGGATAATTGATTCAAACATAGATGTCATAGAACTTCAGGAAGATTTAGACAAACTTAATTCGTGGTCAGAAAAGTGGCAGATGCAGTTCAATGTAGATAAATGCAAGGTTCTGAAGCTCGGGAGTGTCCATAACCCAAGCACTTATAAGTTAAATAACGTAGAACTTAGCCATACAGATTGCGAGAAGGACTTGGGGGTGATGGTAAGCAGCAACCTTAAACCAAGACAGCAATGCCTAAGCGTACGTAATAAGGCAAATAGATTACTGGGATTTATATCAAGAAGTGTTAGCAACAGAAGTCCAGAGGTTATATTACAGCTTTATACATCATTAGTAAGGCCTCACCTAGATTACGCAGCTCAGTTCTGGTCTCCATATTACAGAATGGACATAAATTCGTTAGAAAACATTCAGCGTAGAATGACTAAATTAATACATAGCATTAGAAATCTTCCTTACGAAGAAAGATTGAAGACCCTAAAATTACATTCACTTGTAAGACGTAGAATGAGGGAGACATGATCGAGGTATACAAGTGGAAAATGGGTATTAACAAAGGGGATATAAATAAGGTCTTGAGGATATCTCTCCAAGAGAGAACCCGCAATAATGGATTCAAGTTAGATAAGTTTAGATTTAGAAAGGATATAGGAAAGTATTGGTTTGGAAATAGGGTAGTTGATGAGTGGAACAGTCTGCCTAGTAGGGTTATTGAAGCTAGGACCTTGGGTAGTTTCAAATTTAGGTTGGATAAATTCATGAGTGAGAGGGGTTGGATTTGAGTGGGACTCGCACATGAGTGGGTAGAATTGTCAAAGCTTATTTCTTGGGTAGCATTGAAAATTGGGTTGAGCAAATATTCTGTTAGTGGGACGGATTGTGAAGGACCTGCCTAGTATAGGCCAACAGGCCTGCTGCAGTGTTCCTCCTTTCTTATGTTCTTATGTTCTTATGTTGGGTAGCATTGAAAATTAGGTTGAACAAATATTCTGTTAGTGGGATGGAATGTGAAGGACCTGCCTAGAATGGGCCAACAGGCCTGCTGCAGTGTTCCTCCTTTCTTATGTTCTTATGTTCTTGTCCCCCAGGATGCGACCCACACCAGTCGACTAACACCCAGGTAGCTACTAGCTGCTGGGTGAACAGGCACAGCAGGTGTAAGGAAAAACGCCCAGTATTTCCATCCGTTTAGGGTAGTACAGTAGGGAAGGAAGATGCTGAAATAATATAAACTCCAGATCATATGAAAAGACAACGTAGGTCTGAAGCTTGGCCACCTGGATATTAAACAACCAGAGAATCAGTGTTTACCAATGGTCCTAAACTACCTAGCTGGTTCATTTCCCCGGATTAATTCTCTACCTAACACTCGTATTTGGTACTTATACTGAAGCGAATGGGCAGCTCCACTGTACATTCACACAAGACATCGCCGCCACACAGAAGTTACAAATGTATACATTAGAATGTAGGTTAATTACTTTAAGGAAAGGAAAATTAATATCTGATGTATGTAGCAAACCCGCCGTTTCTCTCCTCTTCCGCAACTTTTTTTTTATCTCCTTCTCTATTCATTTCTCTTGTTTTTTTCCTCCCTCTCTTTCCTCTCCCTTCTCCTACCCACCTTTCATTTCCTTTCCCCACATCTTGTTTAATTACATGACGATCTGTTGGAGTGTGAGCAGGGTAACATTGTGTGAAGGGATTCAGGGAAACCAGTTAATTGATTTAATTGGACTTGAGTCCTGGAAATGGGAAGTACAATGCCTGCACTTTAAAGGAGGGGTCTGAGATAGTGACAGCTGGGAGGGACTTTTCTCAGCTGTCGTATCTGAGCTCCTCTGCAAAGACAGTGATTATGTATGAGTGTGGTGAAAGTGTTGAATGATGATGAAAGTTTTTTCTTTTGGGGATTTTCTTTCTTTTGGGTCACCCTGCCTCGGTGGGAGACGGCCGGCTTGTTGAAAAAAAAAAAAAAAAAAAAAAAAAAAAAAAATATATATATATATATATATATATATATATATATATATATATATATATATATATATATATATATATATATATATATATATATATATATATATATATATATACATATATATATATATATATATACATATATATCTAGTACATATTGTTACATCTTTGTCACTAATTATATTGCGAAAATCTCATCCAGCTCTTCCGAGCTGGTGCGCGTGCCCAGAATACAGCAGGCATTACCCCTCTGAACAGCAGCGCTGAGTCGCTGGAACAGAAAACTAGCTGCCCTGGGATCCCTAGTTACCCTGTTGAGTCTTTTGCCCAGCTCCTTGAGGAACTTAGATGCACTCTTTCCCCATGAGCCAAGGGTCTCTGAGCCTATGGGAACAAAATATATATATATATATATATATATATATATATATATATATATATATATATATATAGTGTGTGTGTGTGTGTGTGTGTGTGTGTGTAATAAACACTCAATTAACACGGTAATGTTCCTGATACGGCGTGTAATAAAAAACTTGTTAAATGAACTAAATAACATATAGGAAAAATAGGGTGACGTTCATAGAACTAAGCAATAATACAAAACACCCTTTTTTAAGCATGGTAACTCATCAAGGCTCAAAATCATTCAAGTTTTCCATTCTTTACATTATATATGTCGTTGTTTGTTGATTTGGAAATGTGATATGACCCTGTACAATTCCTGTATAAACACACGATAGACAATTCTACAACTATCATTTGTCACAGCTGTCATCTGCCACCACCACAACCCTAGTCACCTGTAAAAATCTCTTACATAACTGGCCATTAGACAAGATGTTTTACTAAATATGAGTGGTAGCTATGCAAAAAAAATATGAAAAAATGTCAAAATAACAAAAAACTTCTTAGGTGAACACTATGCCCTGTTGTTATTGTTTATTTAAGGGCTTCGATAACTCAAGAGGCTCTAAGTCCATCACACTCCTGTCATTGTGGGGTTTAAGGGTTGCGACAGCCCGAGGATCTCTTTTTTCCCCCATCTCACTGCTGTGACATTGACTACCAGTAAGTATAAACTATATACTATTTCATCTTCATAAGTTCATTTAAATAACGACTGTAAAATCAGAATCACTTCCCACGCATTTTTAGTGATGAAAATAAGAGTCGGAAGGAGCAGAGGGAGAAAAGTTGATCAGACTTTAATCTCTTGGGAGGCCTGGTCAAAGACCTGGTCCGCTGGAGCTTTAACCCCGGAACGACCTCCAGGTACAATCCAAGTAGGGATGAGCCGAGGTAATTATTGCTGGCAACTTAATACTTCATGATTTACCACAAAATACGAGTTTATTAACTAAACTGATGCACATTGTATATGAAGTAGATACCGTACAAACAGTATATCCAGGTTCCTCTCATTTTTTTTATTCTTGTTTATGTAAATGAGGAGAAATACAGTACATATAGATAGTTGTGTATTCTCTCTCTCTCTCTCAGACAGGCGCACAATATATCAACCCAGAATATGCAGCTCATTTATTTATCACAAGTTAAAATTTAAAAAAAAAAAAACACGGAATGGGTGAGGTTCGAACCCATGGCAAGTGAGTCCTAAAACTCACAGGCCAGTGCGTTAACTACTTGGCCAGCTGGCTCTAATAAGAGGGGATAGTAAGTAAGTAAGTAAGTAAGTTTATTCAGGTATACACAAATACAGTTACATAGATTATCATACATAGCAGCATATGTGTAGAAAACCTAGGATAACCCAAAAAAGTCAGAGTGACTTATTTCCATTGGGGTCCATTTAATACCTTAATATTATACACTGTAGTAGATACTAGTTATTATACTATAATTAAAAGGAATAAGGTAAAAAGAGTTATTTACATGTACATGTATGGTAACTAAAAAATAATAAAAATCATTCTCCTCCCTTTCTGTCGCTACATTCATTAGGTACCTTTTGGCTCTCTTCTTGAACTGGCTCGTGCTATGACTGGCTTTGACATGTGCAGGCAGTCTGTTCCATTCCTTTACTGCTGTACAATAAAAGGTGTTTGAAGCCTGGCCACTGACTATGGGTACTACAAAGTTGTGCTCTCTCCCCCTAGTACTATGACTACTTTGGTTCCCAGCCTTGACAAAATTGGCAGCAAGATATTCTGGACACTGTTTGTGAGCAATTTTATAAACTTGATTTAACTTAAGTTGTTTTACTCTGTCTTCAATATTCAGCATATCCAATTGTTGTAATTCATCCTGGCCTACATGTTCTCTTGGGCCTAGGTCCAGGATGAATCTTACCATTTTGTTTTGTGTGATTTTCAGTTTATCTTTCAGTTTTTATTGTCAAGGCAGAGTACCATGAAGAGCAAGCGTAGTCAATATGACATTGTATAAGGGCAAGACATAGGGTCCTGCAAGCCTCAGTAGGTAGACACTGTGCTTATCTGTAGAGGAACTTCAGTCTGGCATTCGCTTTCTTTACTATACTGTTCCCTATCAATTCTCCTGACATGCATGGGTCAAAGGGGATTCCCAAATATTTTGCTGAGGAAACTGAAGTGATGGATTCCCCATTACGTCGGACATTAAAATTATTTACCCTGCTCAGTTTATATTTCGTGCCAAAGAGTATGGCTTGTGTTTTCCCGAGGTGTAACGATAACTTGTTGTCTACTAACCATTTGCTGCAGGACTCCAGTTCCAGTGTTAATACATTAGCTATATCTTGTTGGTCTTTACCTGATACTAACAGAGCACTGTCATCCGCATATAGTAGGGACTTGTGCTAGAGTTCGCCACAGCCACGCTGGTGTGGGATTCATCTGTAAAATCCTGTATTTGTGGTCAGTGGTGGCCTATGCTAACCTCCCTATGGGATATAGAAATATACCTAGTTGGATGAATCTTATTAGAGGCAGCCGGCCCAATGGGTAACACACTGGCCTGTGAGTTTTTGAGCTCACTTGCCATGGAAAATGACATAGCATCGAAAGTCAAGTCGGACCCGAAACTGCTGTATAGTCACATTAGGAGGAAGACAACAGTCAAAGACCAGGTGATCAGGCTGAGGAAAGAAGGTGGGGAACTCAAAAGAAACGATCAAGAGGTATGTGAGGAGCTCAACACGAGATTTAAGGAGGTATTTACAGTGGAGACAGGAAGGACTCTGGGAAGACAGTACAGAGTGGGACACCAACAAGGAATAAACCAAGTGCTGGATGACATACACACAACTGAGGAGGAGGTGAAGAAGCTGCTCAGTGACCTTGATACCTCAAAGACGATGGGACCGAACATCTCCCCGTGGGTCCTATGTGTATGTGTGTGTGTGTGTGTGTGTGTGTGTGTGAATGTATGTTTTGAGTGTATCTGCGCATGTACACAATTTTAGAGGATAGAGAAAGAAAGGAATTTTCATGATTTCGATATCTACGTACTTCTGAAAAAAAAAAATCAGTGGCATGAGTGATGGTGAACGTGTTTTCCACTGTGTGTTTCTCCTCCCCCGCCTCACGGACAGGGACCGCCGCTGTGATAAAATAACACACAATAAAGAAAATGTCATTCTAAAACACACGTGATTCAATTATTCGAAAATAGCAATTCCCACTTGCAGTCCACCTAAACCCTCACAGCTTGGCTGACTAGAATTCTACACCGCTTAGTTCCACAACGAAGGCTGGCACCCAGGAGTCATTACCCACACTCTGTGCAGCTGCGAATTACCTACAGTCTGTGTAGCTACGAATTACCTACAGTCTGTGCAGCTGCGAATTACCTACAGTCTGTGCAGCTGCGAATTACCTACAGTTTGTGCAGCTGTGATCTCCCTCTTCCTCCTGCCTCTCTAGAATTTTACTCTTATTTGTCACTATCTATAATTAGGCGATTCTATACTTTATAAGAGTTGTCTGTCTGTCTAAGAGAGAGAGAGAGAGAGAGAGAGAGAGAGAGAGAGAGAGAGAGAGAGAGAGAGAGAGAGAGAGAGAGAGAGAGACAGAGACAGAGACAGAGACAGAGACAGAGACAGAGAGAGAAAAAAAGAGAGAGATATAAGACGAAAATAGTGAGAAATTGTGAGAATATTTTGAGGCTCTTCGAGCAGAAGATAAAAGAGTAAAATCCTGAGGGAAATCAAGGACAGGTCCGGTTAGTCTTCATTTAGTGAGTCGGGAAGGATTTCCCGAGTAATGCTACCTAAGCCGACTTATGCCGAATAATGCCACCACTTCGAATACCTAAACCAGCTCATTACATTGTGACAGTGATGCATGGGACATTGAGTGCATGGGTGGAATGTGGTAGTGAATGAGAGACTGTGAATGCTTGGGAGTGCATGTGATAGTAGGGAAGAGCGTGGGAGAGTGCAGGTATGTGAAAAGGTTTGTAGAATGTGAGAGCGTGGGAGAGTGCAGGTATGTGAGGACGTAGGGAATATGTGAGAGCATGAAAGAGTGTCTTAGAACGTAGGAGAGCATCTCAGAGCGAGGAAGAGCATCTCAGAGCGAGGAAGGGCATCTTAAATCATGGGAGAGCGTCTTAGAGCGTGGGAGAACATCTCATAGCATGGGAGAGCATCTCAGAGAGGCACCAAGAGCAAGGAATGCCTCAAACTCCACCAGCTGGCACCAGTACAAGTCACTGCAAAATCCGCCCCATTAGGCTTCACTCACAAGATTACTCCCGAGCATAAACCGACCCTAACACAACTATTCCTGCTCTGTCTCTTGCCTTTATGGCTTCCTAATAGGAGGCCCACCTAATGGATTTCTATTAATTCCGACTTACGTTACGGGTATCTGCACAGCGGGAGAAATTACCGGAAAATGGGAATCCGAGATAGGGAAATGAGATTACACGAACCATAACTTCGAGTCAAGAGGAATGAAGCAGCCGCGGGGTGTTGTAGACATGTCCACTGCGGTGCTCTGGGTTTGAGACCCTGTCTTTAATTTTAAAATTAATTGACGTTGTGATTTATAAATGTAATAATAACAATATCAATAATAATAATAATAATAATAATAATAATAATAATAATAATAATAATAATAATAATAATAATAATAATAATAATAATAATAATAATAATAATAATAATATATACGAGGCGACTAAAATACAGGGAGCAAGGGGCTATAACCCCCTTTAATGTATTAATTACTATATATAAAGAGGAAAAAAATAGTTATAATTACAGTAAATATTATATAAAAAAAAATACAGTACCACGAAATTAATGTACAACGAAAAATATTTTGGAACTATCATATCATGCCAAATTTTCTGACATTTCACGTTCACTCAAAAAAAATGTAACTTTTTTTAAGAATCCCTAAAAGAAAAAAATTATATTGTTAATTTCATCAATAAAATTCCTGGTGTAAAGCGTGAACAATATCACGTTACAGAACCTAAGAAAATGCTCAGAATTTAAGGTCATAAACGACACAGATACAGCATTAGAACGCTGCAGGAGCAAGTGCTCTGTTCACCAAGCCTGAGGAACTTAAAGAATTAACCACCTCCTACCAAGGGTGAAGGACTGATCACCAGTATTACAATCACCTGTATTCGACTGATGAAGCCTATTGTGTGCAGGCGAAACGTTTCGGCAAGATATCCAGGTATTGTACCTGTGTCTTATTCAACAGTGTCAGGTCAGCATGCTGGCTAGGTATTTTCTTTAAGAAACTGAAATTATTATCATTATTATTAGTATTATTATTATTGTTGTTGTTGTTATTATTATTATTATTATTATTATTATTATTATTATTATTATTATTATTATTATTTTTATAATTATGTATTATTATGTATTATTATTATTATTTTATTATTATTAATATTATTATTTTATTATAATTATTATTATTATTATTTATTATTATTATTATTATCGCAGGGAAGCGCTAAACCTATAGGAGCCATTAAGTGCCTGGAAAATGGAAGGTAATTAGCATTGATTCATGACCAGGGAGGCTAGTTCCAATTCCCCTGATAATAAGCTCTTCTCCAGCATTGAGACAGTTCCATTCAATGTTTGAATAAAAATTGCTTACAAATCAGTGGACGTATGTAAGAAAATTAAATTTGTATAAAAAAAAACTTATGGTAATTTCGCTATCAGTATAAATCTTCAAAAGACGAGAGAGCATTTATTAATAATGAATTTGAAATTTTTAATCTGTATTGAGTGTAAAAAAAAAAAAAGTAATTTTTATCCTGATTTCATGAGAACGTCTGGTCTATAGGTGATCATCTGGCAGAGGCTCGTGTCTGGAGACATTTTTCTTGTTTCCTGACAAACAAAACAAGACCAGAATTTATGAAAAAAAAATTAGTCATAGTTACTAGATAGCTGGAAAGCTAAATATTTTGAAAGTCACTGTTGCTAAAGATATCCAGAGAGTATAAAAAAAAATTGAGTCCCTGTTACTAAATATATGATAATCGCTCGTACTAGAGAGCAACAATGATAAACATTTATGCAGTATATTACTTTTAAGTATGACATAAATCGCTTTAACAAAAGCGTTTTAAATATAATGACTAATAATCTCTATCCCCAAAATGCACACTTTAAATGTAATTAGTTACATTAACTTTTTGGCCCCCCGTAACATATTTTTAACAATAGCACTATACGTTAAACGCATACCCAGAAGGTGTAATAAACGAGAGGTGTAAAGTATTCGTGACAACCAACCCCTTACTGAGAATACTTAATAACAATAATAAGGCCGTAACTGGAGCAGTAATTTCGTCACGAGTGTTGTAAGTAAGAAAGTGCCTCACTGAAGCGATCATGCTTGGGACCCGACATAAAAGGTAATGTCAGACTCAAACTTGTGCTTAATACCAATCCATTGGACTGCTACTCTGGGGACCATTTTCTACTCCATTACTAGATTGGACATCGCGCAGGAGGAGGAGGAGGAGGAAGAAGAAGCAAAGGTCTCAACCTGACCTCCAGACTCATGCGCAATAAACCATACATGAAAGGGGCAAGGGAAGGTGGCATGGTTGAAGTAAATGGATCCGTTTTCTAGTGACCGATTTTTTGACAATTGTCATGTTACGTTCGTTAGGTTACTACTACAATATCAATGCTTGTGGGCTGGCTCTCTCCTGATGCTATAATATTCAATCTTCCTGGCTATGGGTATTGGTATGCCTAGGGGGCACTTCCTGCCTCCTGCCTCTCTGCGCTTCCTGTGATCATATGTGCATGGACCTCCTTCTCTTTTCTGCAATATTGCAAGCTCCTAATGATGTGCTGATTCCAACACGAAAGACCTAGAGCTTTACAACAAATGGGATACAAAATAATAGTAATATTATTGGCAATTATGTGTCAATAACACCAGGATCAATTAAAACACAAAATTAGTTACATCATAAACAGAAATAACTGAAAGAGCAATAAATCTGAGGCAAAAGAAAAGTAACACCAATAAACATAAGAAGAGTTTCAAAAGTTTCTCCAGAATATCGACAAGACGGCTACCTAAGTCTCCTCCTTCTCTACCCACTCCAGGGAACTTTTCTATACCAATACCAGTGAGATACACCAGAGGCCCTGACAATATTGGTCAAGTTGTCATTGAGGACAAAATTCAATCCACTTTCTGGCGACAAGTTCTTGAATATATTGCAACTGTCAGATGAAGTCGGGGAGGGGGTTAAAGGGGAGAGTGAAGGGTGGGTCATGGGGAATGGGGATGTGAGGGAAGGGGGTTGTGGAACGGAGGTTGCAAGTAGAGCAATGAGCAAGTTTTGATAGACTTTTTTTTTAATTATTTAGTGAGAGGTTGTTGGAGTTTGTTTTGCTGGTTTGTTGATTGGTTGATTTGTGTAGCGTGTTACTTTGTCAGTGTTTCCTCTTTCTGTGTCTGTCTGTCTGTCAGAGTGTTTCTCTGTCTGTCTCTATCTGTCTGCCTGGCGCTCTCTCTCTCCCATTTACTTTTATGATTACAAACACTTGTTTATATATATATATATATATATATATATATATATATATATATATATATATATATATATATATATATATATATATATATATATATATATATATATACAGGAAATTATAAATTCAACATTTGTTTATGTACACACCTTTAGAATATGTGGGCGTGGCTTGGAACTCTTTTTATATAGATAAAAATAACCGAAGAATTATCATGTAGGCTTAATTAAATGAACTGCACAAATATGTATTTAGATGTGAACAAACCTCATAACCGATTTCTAAACATGTAAGTGTAAATTCGTGTCATTTTGAGATTTATGTTTCTTGTTTTTAAAAACTTGGTTTGTCGATGGTAACATTGTTGAATCAAGTTTTATTAACTCTCATTGGAAAAAAACAGAGCTATAAGCTCAGGTTTGTCGACACTGGATCCAGTAATCAACAGAAATATTGAAAAAATCTTTGAATGTCACCACTGGAATATTTATTAAGTGCGTATTTCTATATATCAGTGAGCCAAGCAAATGCATTCTTTTAATATGTTCCAGTTGCATTCAAATTTATTCGCCTAGAAGCTGCCAGTTTACTCCAGCCACACCAACTGGGCTTTGGGGTCTCTCAAGGCAGTGAAGCCGCAGCTCATGCGGCAAGGGCCTACATCAGAGACCTACCAGAAGACAAGGCCGTAGTCAAACTTGACTTTAGAAATGCCTTTAATATGGTGAAGAGAGATGTGGTCTTGCCAGCCGTTCGAGATCGGTTCCCCAGTCTCTTTCCCTTCATTTCAGCTGGCTACAGCAAACCCTCGACTCTTTTGTTTGGGGAACATGAAATTCCCTCATCTGAGGGTGTTCAGCAGGGTGATCCACTCGCTCCACTTCTCTTCTGTTTGGCAGTAAGAGAACTAACTTCCAGCCTATGCAGCGAGCTCAACATCTGGTACCTGGATGATGGCACTCTGGCAGGTACTGGGGAGTCCTTGTTAGAGGACCTACAACGGGTGAAGACACAGGGAGAAGCCTTAGGACTCATCCTTAATCCCTCAAAGTGTGAAATTATCACAACAAATCAGGAAATAATCAATGCGGTGCAAACAATCCTCCCAGAAGTCACTACTATCACTCCATCCAACAGTACCCTCCTGGGAGCACCGCTGAGTCACCACGCCATCGACACTGTCCTCAAGGACAAAGTGAATGACCTGAAAAGAATGGAGGAGAGAATAAGTGATCTTGATGCCCATGATGCCCTGTATCTCCTCACAAGGTGTCTTACTATGCCAAGACTCACTTACTTCTTGAGGTGCGCACCCTCTTTTGACAACCCAACACTTGACGAGTATGACGCACACCTGAGATCAACCTTCAAGAAGGCACTGAATCTGTCACTAGAGGATCAGCAATGGGAGCAGGCAACCCTCCCAGTGCGACTGGGAGGTATAGGGGTGCGCAAAGCAAGGCAGGTAGCGTTACCTGCATTTCTGTCATCGTGTTTGGCCTCCTGTGGATTAGTCAAGAGGATTGTCCCTGAACGTTTGAGAGGTGTGGTGGGAGCCCAAGACCCCAAGTTCATTGAAGCAGCAGTGCAGTGGGACATCCTGGCAGACTCCTCCAGTAGACCAGCTCCTCCCAAAGAGCACAAACAGTCCCACTGGGACAAACCGATCATGGAAAAAATTTCCAACACAATGCTCACCAACGCTTCAGGAAAGGACAAAGCTCGTCTCCTAGCGGTGAAGGCACCACACTCAGGAGATTTCCTTCTTGCTGTATCCAATTCCTCTCTGGGCACTCGACTCGACCCACAGGCCATTCGGATTGGTGTTGCTCTTCGCCTAGCCGCCCCCATACTCACCGAACATAGGTGTATTTGCGGCAGGGCGACGGCTGACCAATTCGGACTTCATGGTCTAGTGTGTCACACATCAGAAGGGAAGTATGCTAGACATGAGGAGGTCAATGACATCATAAGAAAGCCTCGCCACAGCCCGTTGCCCAGCTCAACGGGAACCCCAAGTGCAGAGGTCTGATGGAAGTCAAAAGCGTCCTGATGGAGCCACCATGCTACCCTGGAAGGATGGTAAGCAGATTGCTTGGGACTACACCTGTGCTGCCACATTGGCAGACACCTACCTGAAGGGGGTGGAGCTGCCAGCCACAGGGAGACCCAGAAGACCCGCAAATATGAAGACCTTCCCTCTTGCTATAACTTCATCCCAATAGGGTCGGAGACCCATGGAGCATGGGGCAAGTGTGCTCTAAAGTTTCTCAAGGAGCTGGGTGGAAAACTCATCATAGAAACCAAGGACCACAGGGCGACCAGCTTCCTCTTTCAGAGACTCAGTGTTGCGATCCAGAGGGAAAATGCCTGCAGTATTCTGGGCACGCGGCCCACTGCCGGGGAGTTGGACGAAGTATTTGACATGTAGCTCTGAGTTGTTATCTATGTTGTTTTACTCCCATTGTATTTTGTCTTGAAATAAAGTTTGCAAAAAAAGATGGGGTGGTAGGGAAGTGGAATATTCAAATGGCTTCAGAAAGAAATCTAAATATTCTTCCTTGAAGTCTTTTTATCCACTTCTCCGATGCAATGGGTCCCACAATTGACACCAGAGGTGGACCCATCCTATATATATATATATATATATATATATATATATATATATATATATATATATATATATATATATATATATATATATATATATATGCAAAATAATCACAGGGGGAGCTGAATGATAGCTCTAGGCCTTTCGTGTTACGATCAACACATCATCAGGAGCTTGCAAAATCCAGGAAGGTCCGTTCATGTGAATGGTTCTCCCTGAAGTTATTTTGCATCTTGTCACTCGTTCGCGGCACAAGATGCAAAATTCATGTATTTGTGTGTGTGTGTGAGTGACTCCACACACACATGCATACATACATATATACATACATACATACACACATACATACATACACACCCACACATAGGTACGGTTCGTCAGGAAACAGGACAAGTATATCGTGACGCTGGTCTTAGTCAGATGACCCGCCGTTGGAGCTTTTGGTCATCTGACCGAGGCCTTCCGCTGGCTTACCGGTCCACCCCTTTAAAAATTATGGTCATAGTTATAACCATTTTTTTTATCCACACATATTACAAAATGTCTTAAGGACCAATATTACAAGTCTCGGAGATTTAAAGGCGTACTCCGTCTCCTCCGTAAGCTTGTCTATCACCCCCTGTCTCCTTCAGGGTTATGGCAGCGTTTTGACTGTCTCATATGTCCAGTTAAACGACAGACGTTTCGCTCCGTATAGAGCTTCATGGATGGAGCGAAACGTCTGAGTGCTTTTTTATTCTTCACTGTTGTCGCCAGTTTACCTCAGGCGCCTGACATTTATATAGAGAAAACGTTTCTTGAGGAAGTTAAAATGAATGTTATTTAATGTTGATTAAGTTCCCCACATAATTCTGGCCAATACAGAAGCTCCCCCTTGAAAATCTCTGATAGAACTATCTCACTTTGCTTCTAGTTACATTGTGTCAAATCCATTATTACGCAACAGAATTTAAAACAAAATCCAGTGGCTCGGTATGCTTTTAATTAATTACATAACATGCAATGAAATGCAACGAAAAATGTAATTCTAACTTTAATGTCACTTTACTGTCAGTTTAATGTAATAAAATTTAGTGTAATGTAACAAAATGTAATTACAATTTTAGCATCGCTTCTCTTTTGTCTTCTCTTCATAAAATGTTATTTAATATTCCTCTATGTAATGAAAAGATTAATATCTCACTTCAGTTCTAAATAAGTTTTCCATGAAATATCATACAATGTAAAAACAGTACAAAGAAATTTGATAAGGATGAGCTATGTATTATGCAATTTAATATAACAAATAAAATCAGTATTTGGACGACCTGTGAAAATCTGTATTGTTATTTATTTGCAATACCTTATCTGTAGAGCGAAGACATATAATGCCGACAGTTTGATTAATAAGACACGTGAGCAATACTTGAGTGTGGGAAGAGAGACACAAATGAAGTATGATGGATTTTTTTTTTTTTTTGATAAATGAAGGTCAGTAAAGACTTGCATTTCAGTGCATTTGTGTCTCGTGTTCCATCGTGTCGGTATTTTTTATCATTTGCCTCCAGCATCTGGATATCTTTATTGAGAGATTTTTCTCCCACAAGGGGGCTTTATCAATCTAGCAAGAGAACGGAGCATTTTATAGCGAAGTCAGTGGACTAAGTATTGTGAAGCATCAGTAGTGGACGTCCTTACACATCTACAATACTATGTTTACAAAGCCATATCTACAATACATCTATAATATCATATCTATGATTTATTTTCTGTTTGCACAGTAGCCTGTGCAATCATGCAATCCGCTTTAGGTTTGTTCTCCCTACGCTCTCGCGGGAGGTTCGACCCTTGCTGCCAGTATTGAGTTACTGAAGGGAGATGTCACGCATGGTGTAGCGAACGTGCTGCTGGCAGCAATAATCTGAGAAACATGTGAGTAAGCTGGCGTGGACCTCTATGGTGTAGCCAAGAATGGAGTGAATCGCATGTTTTGTGAGGTTGTCGTCAGCTGGAACTTAAAAGGCTTCGCCGTCATAGAGGAGGTTAATGCACAACAGGTAGATGTTTTAAAACGATACAGTTAGGTACGCAATGTTCCTTTTGAAACTGACGAAATATGTTCACCAGGTATCAGCCTGCTTTCGTACTGTATACATGTGACGAAACAGAGCAAGTGGCTAACTGGAGCATTCGCTCGATTCCCAAATACGATATATTTCCCTCAAGATGTTGAAATATGCAAAACAACTACTGTGCATACAGGGAATTTCCAAGCGCTCTCGTGATTTCTCACGAAAGCGCTTTTGAAGTTCACTATTTTTTCAAAGTGGTATTTTTGCATATTGTGTTTACTGTGAACTTATTGCAAGTTGAAATATCTCGTTCCGCCTTTTGTTTTCTTGCCAGCATATCTAACACAGGATCTGGTGTCATATGTGTATCACCAGCGTACCTGCACGACATATGACAGCCATGATCATCTTACGGTGGAATTTCCCCGTCGGATAGCACAGCCGGAGTTCTGAAGCCGCAGCATGGATTATACCCAGGAGGATCCATGCTGAGGAGGTGATAGTGACGGAATGTAAGGCTGTGCTGGAAGTAGGTTTCCCTGAGAAAGAAGGTGCTGTGGCCAATCTTCTTCTGGCAGTGAGGGAGGATTTGCATCGAATGCTGAAGTATTGGGTGAAATGTTGGACAATGGATTACTGAAATGTTTCGGTCGCCGGGAAAAGAAGGTTCTGCTGTGGATGTTGATAAGTCTGAGGGGCTGAGGGGCAAGTCACAGGACGCCAATAACACCTCTATACTTAATGAAGAGCCTGTGGCTCATGTTAGTGATGTAGTGGGGAAGAGGACTCCCATTTGCGTCTTATTTAATAAGAAACAAAATGCTGGTTATGGCCTTTTATTGCGAAAGCGCTTTGTCCATCAGGTGAACTGATAAAGTCCCTTGTTAATAAGTCGTCTTCACAATAAAATACCCTATCCCGTATTTTATGTCATATTTACATACTGTCGGTATAGCCTACGATTGCATTACCTCGTCCCAAGATGTCCCTATAGAAATGGTAGAGGCCGAGGCCCTGCGTATTAGGAAACGAGCAATAAAATCATATTCGAACGCTGTTTTAAAGCCTGCGTAAAGGAAACTAGTAAAGATGTCCTGAAGAGAGATTACCAGAGGATCTAGGAGAGTGAAAGTCAAAACTATCATCGCCAAGGAGTCAAAGTTATCGGGGGTTCTGTCCCACAAAAGTGATCAAGATAAAGGTGTCATTGTTAAAGGCGCTCTTCATGTAATAGTCTTTAGGTTACTGACCATAAACACTAATGGACTTTGCGTGTTTGCAAAGCAAGCGTGGTTGGCAGATATGTTTCACATGAGCACAAATTCAAGGGTATGAGAGATTTGGATATCCCAGGATATGTAGTTTATGCTTTTCTTATGGTCTATCTTAAAGTGTGTGTAACCCTCATAGTTGGGGCATCATGGCCAGTTGTTTACCATCGATGTGAAAATGAAGGCAAAATTTAATCGTCGGTGTGAGCAGGTCGTGGCAGGGTCGTCCTGTCGCAGAAGGCGATGTAAGGGTGAAAAATTATTTTGTCTAAGGGTTTTTTAGGTCTTAGACATTGTATACAGACTGAAAAAAAAAACTATGTAGTACCTAAGAAGAATATTACCCCGTAAGCGGTGGTACCATATTTCCCGGTGTTTTGGGAACTGATACGTGTTGTTCTTTTGAAAGATGTGCTTTGTACTACAGAGGTGGCGCCAGCACACACGTATGTTTAGGGATTATGGAGCAAGGCAAGACACGATATACTGTATGTCACATCGTGCCTGAGCGTAGGTTCAGTACAAACCGTGCTAGCGGTATTCTCAGAAAACACCAACAGCCTGATTGGTCAATGACTGAGTCATGAAGAACTGAATCTCCACTATTTGCATTCAATAACCCATACAGGTCTAGGGCGTCATGAAATACAGTACAAATCTGACAATATGGCAGTGACTGCAGAGATGGTGTGGGATTCAGTGACGGTGCTTCATAGAGCTTACTGGAAATTGAATATCAGGGTTCAGGCAGACGAGAAAGCTGTGGTGGAACTTGCGAGCTGGTGGGAGGTAAATAAATACAGACGACAGTGATGATGGGGTGGTAGCACAAGATGGCGAAGCTTGCGTTACGCAGGTTTTATGTGAGAATGAGGTAAGAGGTTCATTTATGTAGATCGGTTGTGCCACTGTTACACGAAAAGGGATGCTCAGTTGGTGTACCGAGTGGATGACATAGGACAGGCAATTTTGATCCAGGCTTTGCCTAATGTGCGGAATGAGGTAGTCTGATGTTTGCACGGGGATTACTTATCTCAAGATAATGATAGAGAGGCGTTGAGAGGTGCTGTTGAGGAGGAAGTGGTTTCTCAAATGTCAACGATGACAACCAGAAAGACCCCGGGAACTGATGGGATCTCCATTTAATTTCATGTGCAGCAATGGAGGTTGCATTCCCGGCCTTCGGGAATGCAGACTATACAACAATCTTGATAAATCACAAACTAAATTGGAAGTACTGATCTGGGAGGGTGACAGGGATGAGAGTGACTGTTTAAATCCAAGATCTTGATTTTTGAGGTGGGAGGCTGAACGTCAGGATTCTGATAGACAAATGACGAAGGGGGATGGGAGACTAGGGTCGTAAATTGCCGCTTCATTATCTTACAGAACGTGACATTGCAGTTTCGTAGAGTCGTACATTTTATGTGGTCAGTGTTTATCCGGTGGCACGAGACATATTGACGGAGATGCAGAGAAGGATTTTTTTGGTATTTGTGGTCATCTTGGAGTGAATGGTTGAATAGGGAAACTAACATTTCCGGTGGAAAGGGGCAGTTTAGATCTTGTTGGTTTGTGCAAGCGTGTGATATATATGTATGTCAAGAAAATGGTGATGCATATAGGGGTCTTCAAGGATGGGTACCTGGATAAAATGTATGGTGTGTAAAGTAGTAATAGTATTCTTTGGAAGGTGGAAGACTTGAGAGATAGTTTTGCGGATGGCACAGGTGATGATGTCAGTAGCAGAGCCAAGCGAGATGAAGATCCGGGCTTCACATGCTGTTTTATTAGGGAGTATCAGGGCTCTAGTAGAACCCTGAAGTTACGCATTTCCCAGGCTGAACGATGGGTTCACCCTGGAAAAGGTTTTTCTCGTCCTACCAACACGGGCGATGTTGTTGTTTTGGAAGGTGGTGGCTGATGGTTCTGGCAGACACGATTATCCAAGGAATCTTTTTTCTTTGAGCAGTTGGACGGGTTGCATAAGTGGTTGGCTCAGAAGGTAACATTGGTGACGTGAAGAATCGGCAGTCGCGATGCGAACAGTAGCGTTCGTAGTTGTTAATACACCGGGTGTTTAAGACTGCTGTATTTAATATGAGCATTAAGCGCCCTCATATCTTAGAGGCATAGTTTTGTAGTTCTCTGAGTAAGAATAAGTCTCTGTATGATGGGTATTTTAGGCGGTATTTTACGACATAGTACGTAGGATTAGCACTAGGGAAATGTTGGCATAATGACCATGGTGGGGGCTATGCCTTGAGAAAAATTGGACCCCAGTGTTGGGTGTGTCGTCGTGATGCATGGTATGCAGGTCGTTCTGGGTGGTGTATGAGGAGTGGCGTGCATGTGAGCTGTCTTTTACGACATGTGGTCCTGGTATGTAATCTTCTAAATAGGTTCCCATAGAAAGTGTTTCTGGTACTGGCTGTGTGGCATGTCATGCCTTTCGGACCCTATGTATAAAAATGTTCTGTGAACTGTGTGCCGTGTATGTGAATTGTCATTGATCTGTGTGGCTGGTGGCAGGCTTCTGTGTTTTACTTATAACTCAGAGAGTGACGGGTCAAACCATGCAGTTATGTATGCTCTTGTTTCATGTTTAATGTTATATGGTACAATTTATAATAAATATCATATCTATGTAGTAGATTATATTGCCTAAATGAATTAGAGTTAAGATCCTTAGAGTCCATTGATGTTCATGGTGTGCCACAAACAATTTATATTGCATAGGGTTAAATAATAGAAGTCAATTTCTTGGATTCTTAAACCTGATAATGTTCATAAATAAGCTGTAAGTAGATAGCTGTTATTTTGAATTACACGATCCTTCCAGTATATTAACGCACTGGCCCTTGTTGTCAATATATTCTGGATATAGTACTACCTACATTACGTATCTGCTTTCCTACAAGGTTCATAGTGTATCTGAAAGTTTCGATATCAGTGAAAACTACGAATTATATGGGTGCCGGCATTGTGTGTATTGTTTAGTGTGTATTGTTTTAAGAGTGCATTTTGTTTTGCATTATTTTGTTTTGCATTATTTTATGAATGTTTTGTATTGTGTTATACCGCATTGAGCATAATTATTCATCAGTTTTGGTTACTTGAATTGTAAACTAGTGTGGTAGATTTCGTAATGTGCGGTTCGATTGGCTTAATTATAATCAATTTATATAAAAATAACAAAGTACAAACGGTATTAGTCAATATATAAACTTATATAAAATATATTTAGTTGGATTAGGCTAAATTAAATTGCCCGTTATAATAAGGTTAGGTAAGTTTCCTAAGGTTCTTTTGGTACAAAATCATTAAATTTATATTAATGTAAATGGAAAAATATATTTTTAAATGCATAAGAGCAAATTTTAGAAAGGACTTAATTTTAAATCTGACTAGTTTTGAATATTCGGCCCGACATATATATATATATATATATATATATATATATATATATATATATATATATATATATATATATATATATATATATATATATATATATATATATATATATATATGACCATGAAGTCAATTGGTCAGCCGTCGCCTGCCAAATACACCTATATATATATATATATATATATATATATATATATATATATATATATATATATATATATATATATATATATAGGTGTATTTGCGCAGGCTGACAATTCGAGACTTCATGGTCTAGTGTGTCACACATCAGAAGGGAAGTATGCTAGACATGAGGAGGTCAATGACATCATAATGAGAAGCCTCGCCACAGCCCGTTGCCCAGCTCAGCAGGAACCCCAAGTGCAGAGGTCTGATGGAAGTCAAAGCGTCCTGATGGAGCCACTATGCTACCCTGGAAGGATGGTAAGCAGATTGCTTGGGACTACACCTGTGCTGCCACATTGGCAGACACCTACCTGCCACACTCCTTAGCCGAGGGGTGGAGCTGCCAGCCACAGGGAGACCCAGAAGACCCGCAAATATGAAGACCTTCCCTCTTGCTATAACTTCATCCCAATAGGGTCGGAGACCCATGGAGCATGGGGCAAGTGTGCTCTAAAGTTTCTCAAGGAGCTGGGTGGAAAACTCATCATAAAAACCAAGGACCACAGGGCGACCAGTTTCCTCTTTCAGAGACTCAGTGTTGCGATCCAGAGGGAAATGCCTGCAGTATTCTGGGCACGCGGCCCACTGCCGGGGAGTTGGACGAAGTATTTGACATGTAGCTCTGAGTTATCTATGTTGTTTTACTCCCCATTGTATTTTGTCTTGAAATAAAGTTTGTAAAAAAAAAAAAAAAAAAGATGGGGTGGTAGGGGAAGTGGAATATTCAAATGGCTTCAGAAAGAAATCTAAATATTCTTCCTTGAAGTCTTTTTATCCACTTCTCCGAGGCAATGGGTCCCACAATTGACACCAGAGGTGGACCCCATACTATATATATATATATATATATATATATATATATATATATATATATATATATATATATATATATATATATATATATATATATATATATATATATATATTTATATATATATATATATATATATATATATATATAATGTGTGTACTCAACTAATTCACCTAAGTGTGGTTGCAGGGGTTGAGTCATAGCTCCTGGCTCTGCCTCTTCATTGGTTGCTACTAGGTAGCGTGTGTGTGTGCAACTTTGTGCAATGGAACAACGATATATGTGCATGATAATGGATTAATGTCTGATAAAACAAGAGAGTAATGTATGAATGCGTATGATATATTAATTTAAAAGTGAATGATAGAGCAATTTGTGAATGTGCCTCACGACCGGCTGCTAAATGAATCTACCAAAAAAAATAATTTGAACAAAAATTGGAACGACTGCAGAGCAGTACCTGCAGCCTTCATAAATGACACCATTAAAAACTAAAATGCTGACGTTAACCTGTTTTCTGTGACCCAATGCAAAACGGCTACTGATTCCCCAAATTTCACGTGTTATAGTGTACGAATGCTGCGCACTTTAGTGTATTATAGCACAGTATACTATATTATAGTTACTAGTGTGAATATATCTCAATAGAATGTGTTAAAGTTACCTTCGTGATTAAATCAGTACAGAGTATGATAGATACCTGAATAAATATATCACAGCATAGAATATTATAGTTATCTGCGAGAATATATCACAGCATAGAATATTATAGTTATCTGCGAGAATATATCACAGCATAGAATATTATGGTCATAAGAACATAAGAAAGAAGGAACACTGCAGCAGGCCTACTGGTCCAAGCGAGGCAAGTCCAATTCTCCTACCGGCTTAAGCCAATATTATGGTCATCTGTGTGAATATATCACAGCATAGAATATTATAGCTATCTGTGTGAATATATCACGGTTTACCAAGCAGAGTTTTGGACACTGGTGCTCCTGTATATAAGTAAAGTTATAGCGGGATGGTTTTTTAAGAGGTGGACAGGAAAGCCAGTGGATGGCCTCGGTCAGATGACCAAAAGCTCCAGTTGTGGGGTCATCATATGACTAAGACCCGCATCAGGAAACACTTATTCAGTTTCTTGACAAACCTTACCTAACCTAACCTGATGGTTTCTTATGAGTGCTTTGAAGACAAAGCCATAAGTTTGAGAATAAGGCTTTACTGGGTCAAGTTTCACTCTCTGTAGAGCTTTATTAAAACAAAGTAGTGCTATTGTAGAGCTGTATTTTGACAGTGTTTTAACTATACAAAGCTTTATCAAGTCGTTACCATCGTTTGGTGTAAGGGACCTCAACTGCAGGTTGAAATATGCACATTCCTAAATTGCGTTTCTGTCTCCATAGACACACATACACACACACACACACACACACACACACACACACACACACAGGGGTATGTCCTACGAGGAGAGGTTAAGGGAAATCGACCTGACGCCACTGGAGGACAGGAGAGATAGGGGGGACATGATAACGACATATAAAATACTGAGAGGAATTGACAAGGTTGACAGAGACAGAATGTTCCGGAGATGGGACACAGCAACAAGGGGACACAGTTGGAAGTTGAAGACTCAGATGAATCACAGGGATGTTAGGAAGTATTTCTTCAGTCACAGAGTGGTCGGGAAGTGGAATAGCTTGGGAAGCGATGTAGTGGAGGCAGGTTCTATACACAGCTTTAAGAAGAGGTATGATAAAGCTCATGACGCAGGGAGAGTGACCCAGTAGCGGCCAGTGAAGAGGCGGGGCCAGGAGCTATGTATCGACCCCTGCAACCACAACTAGGTGAGTACAACTAGGTGAGTACACACACACACACACACACACACACACACACACACACACACACACACATATATATATATATATATATATATATATATAGGGGCTCGAACCGCGGTCCGTAAATTATTACCAATCAACTTTGAGTCAATAATCACGTACTGAAGCAATAAAGACTGACTTTCATTATGTATATCCCTTCAAAATACCTGGTCATAATTCCTACAACCCACGTTTGAATCACTTTTATAAACCCATGTCAAAACAGTCCCCTCGAGAAGCAGCACTAAAAATTCCTGTAAAATAACTCGCTACGACGTAAAGAAGAAAATCGATGCAGGTAACTCTGGCCATCATATTAAAAAAAAAATGCCCTTAAACGGCACACCCTTCCAGGCAGCTACAACGCTGGTCCTTTATGTTGGCTTAGAACCCGTGATAATGGCTTAGAACCCGTGAGGCTGGCTTAGAACCCGTGAGGCTGGCTTAGAACCCGTGATAATGGCTTAGAACCCGTGAGGCTGGCTTAGAACCCGTGAGGCTGGCTTAGAACCCGTGATAATGGCTTAGAACCCGTGAGGCTGGCTTAGAACCCGTGATGCTGGCTTAGAACCCGTGAGGCTGGCTTAGAACCCGTGAGGCTGGCTCAGAACCCGTGAGGCCGTGAATTGGCTCTGCCCTTCACTTCCCAGGATCAAGAGTATTACCCATCTCTCCAGGCTTAAGATAACCTCTACGGGTTCAGCTTTTGCCTTAAATAAATTAATAATAATAATAGCTAGGCAGCAGGTTGATAGACAGCAGCCGCCCAGGGAGGTACTACCGTCCTGACAAGTGAGTGTGAAACGGAAGCCTGTAATTGTTTTACATGATGGTAGGATTGCTGGTGTGTGTTTTCTGTCTCATAAAACACGCGGGATAACAGGTATAGCTTGCTACTTCTACTTACACTTAGGTCACACTACACATTCATGTACAAGAATATATATACACACTCATCTGGGTTTTCTTCTATTTTCTTAATAGTTCTCGTTCTTTTTTATTTCCCCTTATCTCCATGGGGAAGTGGAAAAGAATTCTTCCTCCGTAAGCTATACGTGTCGTAAGAAGCAACTAAAATGCCGGGAGCAAAGCGCTAGTAACCCCCTTCTCCTGTATACATTACTAAATTTAAAAAGAAAAGCTTTTGTTTTTCTTTCTAGGTCACCCTGTCTCGGTGGTATATGGCTGGTTTGATGAACATTATAAAAATCCTAGCAACAAATTACGAGGAAATATTTTTTTTTAGTGAGAAAGAAGGAACAAATCCGTCTTATACGAACTAATGTTAGAGCTTCGTCCAGCTATAGCGAACTAGAGACTCGTACGACAAGAACGAATGATAAAGATCTGTCTCGCTAGAACGCAAGAAGAATACGAATACGTTCTTCACGCAACAACACCTACTAAAAAATTCCCGTCATGCTCTCGGCTTAAACCCGCCGCTCTGGAGAGAGAGAGAGAGAGAGAGAGAGAGAGAGAGAGAGAGAGAGAGAGAGAGAGAGAGAGAGAGAGAGAGAGAGAATGACTGAACAATCAAAATAGTGCGTGACTGAACAAGTAAGCTGGTGATTAAGTGAACATTCAAAGATATTGAGCGAGCAACTGAAAGAGAGAGTCAATAGTAAGTGAGCAAGTCAGTGACTGAGATTACAAAAGCGATTTGAATTTAATTGCCATGCATTGTGATTGATTTGAACGTTAATATGTTATTTGTTTCTTGTTATCTTATTGTATGTATATATATATATATATATATATATATATATATATATATATATATATATATATATATATATATATATATATATATATATATATATATATATATATATAGAAGGTAGAAGGTGTTAGCCGGTGTTGATGTCCAGTCTTGCATAATAACTGCATTTCTCTATCAGTGGTAAAATATACGGACAAGTATTGCGAATAAGACGCATACGCAGCTTATGGCATGCATTTACTGAAACGACGTATCGTCGCTCATGGACGAAACGTCGTTTCGGTAAATACCATAACCCTCATATTGCATCATAGAAGTTCCATCTGATTTAAAAAAAATCAGAGGACACTGAAACACGAAATGTCAGAATCTGTATATTTCGATTTCTTCTGCTATCATCATCAGCAGATTGTATAAACATTACTCCATCAACGAACACTCATTTTACACATGTTTTCGTACTAGTCAGTCCGAAAAAAAAAAACTCCACATAGGAAGGTTCGTTCTAAGAGATAGCTCCTAGTTCACCCTGTACAATGCATGTGCGCTGCTTACCATTAGCATCTACACCTAAATATGATCTTCATAAAGATATTCCTGGGGCCATTCTTTTGAATGAAGCTAAGGTACGATAGCAGCTTTTAGTTTGTAAAATATATGCAGGAACTCTTAGCCTAACTCAAGTAAAACATGGGAGAGAGAGTGAGAGAGAGAGAGAGAGAGAGAGAGAGAGAGAGAGAGAGAGAGAGAGAGAGAGAGAGAGAGAGAGAGAGTAAACATAGAGCCAGCTTGGGTAGGTGGTAGCCCCAGGTGGCCTCTAGTGCTGTAATGTTTGCAAGTTGTTGCTGAATCTCTTGCCAGATTATGCATTTTCTGCGAACCTTCTCATGAATCGCAAATTTGGGCGTATGAGTCCAGCAGAAAGTCGTTGCTTAAGGTATAATGTAAGACTTGGAGGAGAGGAGGAAGCGAGGAGACTTGCGGCTCACAATATTTCAAGCATTTAAGGGTTCTACTGGACAAGTGTAATGATATCAATTCCTACTATGCATCTGCTGAAGACGGTCTCAGGTGGAGGTACAAATATATATCTTTTATGCTATCGTAGGTATATGAGTTCAGATGACATCACACGAGAACATAAGAATACAATGCAACAATAATCTTTATTTCTACAAGTACATGATACAACTTATACAGACCATAGCTGACATCAGTGACATACTGTATAGAAAGCCCCTGGTTATGCAGAGCAATTCGGTCAACTTAGGTTAATTTTGTCCCCAGGATGTGACCCACACCAGTTAGCTAACACCCGGGTATCTACTTGTTACTAGTTGAAGAGGTACAGCAGGTGTTTTCAGGAAACATGCCCAATATTTCCACCTGTACCGGGGATCGAACCACGGACACCCAATGTGTGAGCCGAGAGCGTTACCAACACGAGCTACGGGATACGTGAACTGCAGTGAGCCTTCTGGCTCATGCTTGACAGGTCCTGCAAGAGCTGTTACCTTATCTCTTATCACTGAAATGCCAATACTAGCAGTTGCTGTAGTTTAAAGTGACTTTACATACGTACTCTCTTTAGTATTAATGAATAATCAAATAACGTCAGGGCTTGTATTTGGTCAGTTGGCTTAAGCTTTAGAGTAAATATGGAATAAATCGCAATGAAGCGTGTGATTGCAAATATGGAAAAATACCACAGTGAACACGGGAAAAAAAAACCCTGGGCGCTTTCGTGTGCTTACACACATCTTCAGAGGAATATCCTCTGGAGATATTCCTCTGAAGATATGTGTATAAGCACATAAAAACGCTCAGGTTTTATTTCCCAGAATAAATATTTCTTGTGAGAACAAGTTATGAGGAATGCATGATGGCTGGTGTAGTTAAGTACCTGAGCAAGGTTTATGGTAGTTTGGTTAAATGTGGTTAAAGTCTATCAACTACACCAGGTATATTAAGGCTACATGTAACCTGGTCACCACCAGTCACGAAAACTTTAATTCCTAAAATAGGGATTAAACTCTCAGCATGCATATATAAATATATATATATATATATATATATATATATATATATATATATATATATATATATATATATATATATATGCTAGGAATTCGCAAGAGCAGGCGAAATATTCACAAACACTGATCTCTGGCCGACGGAGACTCGAACCTACGAACCTCATGACAAGGTACGCAGTGCTTTGCCGACCGTACCACACTGGTCCAATACCTTGGCATCCAGCTTTCGCTAGACGTTATTCCAAGGCAGCCAGCTTTCAGGCAGGTATTGGACCAGTGTGGTACGGTCGGCAAAGCACTGCGTACCTTGTCATGAGGTTCGTAGGTTCGAGTCTCCGTCGGCCAGAGATCAGTGTTTGGTTATATATATATATATATATATATATATATATATATATATATATATATATATATATATATATATCGGCCGTGGAAACGGCCGACGTGTTGAAAGATATATATATATATATATATATATATATATATATATATATATATATATATATATATATATATATATATATATATATATACCGAGAGACACACCACTCTCCGTGTATACGTTCTTACCTGTTGTTTGCTTCCTTCGTGCAGAATAATATATGCCTTTTGTCTGTCAAGGCAGTTGAGCCACGTCGAAGACATTGAGAACACATGTGTGTGTGTAGCAGTGCTCTTGCATTATTAGCACAGCGCTGGCAGTAGTCCCAGAAGTCATTGTTTTTATTGCCGATGCCTGTTTAGTTTTATCTGTGAACGGTAGGATGACCTAATTTGTACAGAAGGGGTTACTAGCTTCTTGCTCCCGTCATTTTAGTCGCCTCTTTCGACATGCATGGCGTACGGAGGACGGATTCTTCCCATATAGGAATTCTGACCAATTCCAATACGGGAAATAAGTGTAAAAAGAATGATAACGCGTCTGTTAAGCGCTTAGCAGACTTAGGTTCGAGCCTTCACCTTTCCTTGCGCTCCATAACTCAGCGTATAAATGCTTCATAGGTATTTAAGAAAACAACAAAGAAACATACGCAGTGATAATTATTACGCCACCTCGAAAGTATACCGCCTCATTGACAATCATATTCTGATATATACTATAATATAATCTGTCCTCACTTTACGTGGTAAAGTGAGGACAGATCATATTACAGAGTTAAAAAAACCCGACGTTGTTTACATCGTTTTTTTTTAACTCTTCCAGTTTTTGTTTTAATACTATTCTCTATATTTTAGGCTGTGTTAGGTTACTTTTGGTTAGGTCAGTTTGGGAAGGGTTTGGTTATGTCTGCCCGGAATCTATCTGGAGGGTCTTCCGGGGGTCAACGCCCCCGCGGCCGAGTCCTTGACCAGGTCTCCCAGTGCCTGATCAACCAAAGCCGTTACTGCTGGCCTCATGTATTCCAACGTACGAGCCACAACCCGGCTGATCGGGTACTGACTTTAGGTATCTGTCCAGCTCCCTCTTGAAGAGATCTTATAGTAATTTTTTATCTAACGTTGCCAGACGCACTACGTCTGGCAACGAGATGACCTAGAAAAACTAGGAGAGTTCAAGGGTGAAAGTTCATCACTAGAGGCACAAAACTGAACTGATTAATATTGCAACAGAACTTTACCGGGAACTATTGCAATGCGCCTATAACGTCGCTCGACATATTTCACAAGCATGGTGATTTTCATCTCTGAAAAGCTTTGTTACAAGGGATCTGTGGAGGGGACATGTGGAGGGGACATGTGGAATCAGTTCACTGGTCAACACACACTGTAGGAATAAACAATTTAAGGTTAATTTGGAACAATATATTTTCTATGCCCTCTTTAGTAAGTCCTTTCTTGGCTCAAACTTGGTTAATTTCGATATCCCATGGGGTCAGTATGACCCCCAACGGTCTTGCCGCTTCCCCATCAATGTAATAAAAATAATCACGAGGAATTAGACGCATATACAACACTTGAGAATCTTTGTTGAAAGACTTTTCTCCAACCAGCGGATTTATCAGTTCAATACAGAAGTATTTGAAGGTGTTGAAACTAGACAGTACAAGATGAGGTAAACAGTCCAGCAGCTTTGCAGAACTGTACAGAGAAGACAGTAGAGGATATGGTAATCAGTCCCTGAGTCTGAAATCTGGTGTTCATCACCTTAGTCCTGATGAATCTGCTCTCTTCCTCACCCTTGAATACCTCTGTATTGAACTGATAAAGCCACTAGTTGGTAAAGCTATTAGTTGGTAAAGCCACTAGTTGGTAAAGCAGCTCCAAATAAAGATACCCAGGTGTTGCAAGCTTGTCTGAGTCCTCACCTTGTCAGTACTGTATACTAATATAGTAAATAAAAACAACAAATTCTGAAAAGACGGACACTGACACAAAATTCTTGACTTCAGGGGAGACGTAGAGTGGGAGTTCGTCTCTGATTGTTAAACTTTTCAAATGCTTTCCCATGAAATATCCTTCAGAGGGAAGATTTTGATGCTGATGACGGTCTCTTGATCAAAGGAATTGATCTACCAATCCATTTCCGGGATCAGTGCTAATTACCTCCCATTTCCCAGCCGCTGGGAGGTCTTAACACGGCTTCGGTAATTCCCAATCCATGGATATAACAATAACTCAAATATGGTAATTCATTTCATAAATAAGTACCGTGTTTCACGATCAAACTCTTATTTTCTTATTTTTAACTTTCTATTGCTATAGTTTCGAAACTTGAATTTATTCCTACAAACGTCGTCACGTGTATACTTATTATTACAATCGTGGTCATAGTTCAATTAATTTACAATAATCAAATCTGTATAAATAAACCTCGCCCTTTACGCAGAATAGTCAGGAGATTGTGAATTGACATTTGCTTCAGAGCAGGACATCCCCCTTCAATATTACATTAGATCCGCGAAACACCACACCCAATCGTCACCGAGTTACATGGTAGAATCGTATTAGGTAAGCCCGTTTACCAAGGGGAAGGGGTGAATTTGCTTTTAGACAGACGAACGAGACAGAAAGTACCCACACACACACACACACACACACACACACTCCATGGGCACATCTAATATAGATGAAATTGAATATGAGAGGCCTCTGGACACTAGCGCTCATATTGAATTTCGAATATCTTGTGGAAGTGGAGGACGAGAGAAACCACATTTCAGAAGAGGAAACTTGGAAGGGATGAGGGAATTCCTGAATGCATTGCATTTGGAAAGGAGACTAGAAGAAAAGTCGACCGATGAGATGACGGAGTGGGGCTCGAACTCATGGCAAGTGAGTCGTAAAACTCCAGACCAGTGCGTAAACTACTGACTTAGGCACTGTTTGCAATCGTGGTTTGTTTGCAATCGTGGTTTGTTTGCAATCGTGATTTGTTTGCAATCGTGATTTGTTTGCAATCGTGGTTTGTTTGCAATCGTGATTTGTTTGCAATCGTGGTTTGTTTGCAATCGTGATTTGTTTGCAATCGTGTTTTGTGTGCAATGGTGTTATTACGAGGAAGCTGAGGATAATTTTATATCCAGAAAAGTAGGAAATAGAAGAAAGAGAGACCATGATTCAACCAAAGAAACAGAGATGAAAGAGCAGAGAGCAAAGTAATTGAAAACTATTGGAAGCGAAGGTCGAAATAAAACAGAGAAGTGAGCAGAAGACCCAGAAATGAATATTCAAGGTTGAGAAGAGAAACTGTACATGAATATTACATAGCAGTAAAAGTCAAGTCTGAACTGAAATTGCTTTATAACCACACAAGAAGAAAGACGACAGAAAAAAGACCTGATAATAAGCCTGAAGGAAGGAGGAGAGGTCAAGAGAAACGACGAGGAAATCTGTGAGGATTTAACCAAAACAATTTAAATAAGTCCTCTATGTGGAAACGGGGGCAACACCCGAGGGTTAAAATCAAAATCCTGAACTATACACAAAACAGGGAATGAGGTGAAAAACTTTTGAGTGAAATGGATACATAAAGGGCAATGGGACCCAGTGAAGTGTCACCATTGATTCTGTGAAAGGAACAGAAACATTATTTCAACACCAGCTTAAATTTATAAGTCAACTAACACGGGACAATTGCCAGAGATCTGGAAGGTAGTGAATGTAATTTTAATATTTAAGGAAACAGAGAGGAATCATTAAATTGGAAACTATTATGATCAGTCTGATGACACTAGAGTATACGGGGGATAGAGGGGACATGATAACGACGTATAAAATACTGAGAGAAATTGACAAGGTGGACAAGGCTAGAATGTTTCAAAGATGGGACACAGGAACAAGGGGATGCAACTGGAAGTTGAAAACTCAGACGAGTCATAGAGATGCTAGGAAGTATTTCTTTAGCCTTGGAGTTGTCAGGAAGTGAAACAGTCCGGAGAGTGAAGTAGTAGAGGCAAGATCCATACTTAGCTTTAAGATGAGGTATGATAAGGCTCGTTAAACGGAGAGTAGCCTAATGGCGACTAGCGAAGAGGCGGGGCCAGGAGCTGTGACTCTACCCCTACAACTAAATAGTATAGATGAGTACACACGCACACACACACACACACACACACACACTTAGGTGAGTAATTAGGTGAGTACACACACACTCACACTCACAGTGATTTCTGAAGCTGAGTCCCCAGAAAATGCAAAGATATGACAATTAGCGAATTTGAAAGGACACGGCGATGAATGTACTCTGCAGTAATTTATTTCCCATGAAAGTGTTTTTGACTTGCATACACACTTTTGTCGCAGGTTAAGCCATTGTTGGTAAGCCATTGTTACCGGATCAAGTACAAGCATTAGACGGGGCATAAAACTGAATGTAAACAATTGCTGGTCGCTTCTACCCACTATGTTTAGGTTCCCCTTTTTTATTCATATTAAATTTAGTAAATAAAACAATACTTGTTACGTTACAGAAACCGTAACATTTTTTACACATAGTTTAGAGTGAGTTAAATAACATAATAGATGACTCACGAAATCGTAATGACACGATTGTAAACAAACCACGGTATGGGTGGGGTTAGAACCCCTGTGGTTAGAACCCCTGTGGTTAGAACCCATGGGGTTAGAACCCCTGTGGTTAGAACCCCTGTGGTTAGAACCCATGGGGTTAGAACCCATGGGGTTAGAACCCCTGTGGTTAGAACTCCTGTGGTTAGAACCCATTGGGTTAGAACCCATGGGGTTAGAACCCCTGTGGTTAGAACCCCTGTGGTTAGAACCCATGGGGTTAGAACCCATGGGGTTAGAACCCATGGGGTTAGAACCCATGGACCTCTGACAACAGGATATATACACCGAGAGGTGCATTTCTCCCGGCGTATATATGTTATGAATTTAGTTTAATCCATATTTTTTTGGATAAAAGTATTCTTGTCCGGTGGTAAAAGGGTTTGGTGCAGCTCTAATGACTCTAGTGTAGTCGATAGGCTTTAAACTCCATTAGCCGACCAAGCAACCCAGTGGACTCAAGAGCGTCTTAGTGTGAGAGCCAGTGCACATTCACCTCCTGAGAAGATTGTGGTATAAACCTTGGTCATAGATACCAACAAATTGGTTTAGAAAAACACGTAAGCAAACACTAGGACATATTTATTATAAAACATTTCGGTCCTGTAAATTTGATCACTTCTGTTTAGTGTAAGTTCAGGTGTCTTTCTGAGAAGAGTGTATGAAACGTAGGAGGCTCGATCTTCCGACATCCCAGACGGGGGGTAATAGGGCCACCCGTCTATGGTGTCAGGTTCGCTTCTGAACCTGTGTCGATCTTGTGAAGTCACTCATGAAATGATGTCACACACGATGTCTGCGTAACTTGCCACTTGAGTTAGTCATACTTCTAACTTACAGTATAACTCTGTAGATAGGTGTATATCTATACTTATTAGCGATAAATTACAAGTTCATTTCACAGAAGAATTATTTTCTGCCTTATAGTCATATTGTTATTTTTTTTGTGCGAATACATTTTAATTATAACTTTTTATATATTTGAATTTCATTAACAGTTTGAATTTGGTGCTTGTTATATACACCTGATGAACATCATAATTTATAATACAACAACAACAACAACAACAACAACAACAACAACAACAATAATATTAATAATAATAATAATAATGATGGAGTGAATGATGATTTTTTTTTAGGTCACACTGCCTCAGTGGGAAACAGCCGATGTGTTAATAATAATAATAATGATAATAAAAATAATAATAATAATAATAATAATCTCTTGAGAGTTTAAAACAGCACCGTGACCACTAACCTGGAGACCTTACCAGAGTACACACTAGCACAGCCTCGAAAATTTATTGTCCAATATCTGAGCAATAAATAACTAATGCCGCTGAAATTTCAAACATAAACATCATTTTACTCCCGAAAAAAAAATCAATAAAAGAACATTGATATAACTGGAACACAGTCGACTGAATGTTGTTTGTTGAAACATGTTTTCTGATCTGATAAACAAACATGAATCTTGTCAGCTGATTTTTGGTAAACAAATGCACGTGACCTTCTTGCTGAGTTCGTTAACAATGTGCTCAGCAAAGGCGCCTTGATCCCGGTGAATGGCTCTCGATCCAAGGAATTGGAGCTACCCTTCATTTCCTGGCACTGTATTATTCCTGGAGGTTTAGCACTCTCCCATGCTCTTGGAGGGATTCAGGGAAACCGTTTAGCCGGACTTGAGTCCTGGAGGTGGGAAGTACATTCTTGCACTCTGAAGGAGGGATAGAGATATGTTGCAGTGGAGTGTTTTTGCGCCTCTAGCAAGACAGTGGTGGAGTGAATGATGAAGAAAGTGTTTCTTCTTATTCGGGTCACCCTGCCTTGGTGGGAAAAGGCCGATGTGTTAAAAATAATAATAATTACTGGATATATTTCGATCTCTCCAATTCAAGGCTGCACCACTGAGAGTTTTGGAAGGTATCTAAGCCACTCCAGGATGCCTGGAAATGGGGGTCAACGACTTTGGTCACAGAGCAAGTGAACATGCTAATTGTTCCAAGAATCTTATCCTCATGACCGTACATAAACGTTGAAAATTTGTAGCCAATTGGATAAGGCATTCTCAAGTTATAACAGAAATAAATTTGAAAAGTTAGAAGGAAAAAATAAGAAAAAACTTGGGCAAGCACTTACAGATCTCCCTTCGGGAATACTACATAATAATAATAATAATAATAATAATAATAATAATAATAATAATAATAATAATAATAATAATAATAATAATAATAATAAAAGAAGAAGAAGAAGAAGAAGAAGAAGAAGAAGAAGAAGAAGAAGAAGAAGAAGAAGAAGAAGAAGAAGAAGAAGAAGAAGAAGAAGAAGAAGAAACTCACAAGTTCTGTCAACTAAGTGCAGAAAAAAACAAGGTATCTTATCAGCAAATGTAATAACAAATTCTGGCCTTTTAGCCTATACCATAAGAACCTTCACATCTTATCAACTGTTCTGATAGGTAATCTCAAACATCTTATCACCTTACTGGGTAAACAAACTCTCCTTTTTCTTGTGAGCTCCTTGCAAAAACAAACCCCCATATAAGTTGATTTGATATTTCAAATGCTTTATCATCTACCCTATTAGTTGACTGTATTAACATTCCCACGTTATATTATCAGCTGATTGCATAAACAAGCCATTTTACCTTATCAGCTGATTGCATAAACAAGCCCATTTACCATATCAGCTGATTTGGTAAATACAATCGTGTCCTATCAGATGACTAAATCAAAACACTTACTATCTTATCAGGTGGTTTATTAAGCAAATTTTCTTGGCCTGTTAGTTAATTGACTATACACACCATGGTTTCTTATCACCTGATCTTATGAGCAAACCCACATATCTTACCAGCTGATTCGATCAAATAACATACAGTGGCAATGTTGAGAGCTGTGACGTCAAGGGTCTAGCAGGAAGAGAGTTATAATTGGTTCCAAGAGAGAGCCAATAAAGTATAGGCAAGACATGTTTTGAGTTACTGGTTTAATAACAGTTCTTTGTGAATCTGGTGCTGTGACTCATGAGTCAGCCTCACACCTCACATCTCAGACCTCTTTCACTTGGGTGGTGGTACAGCAATGCCCTCATCACACACACATGCTCTCTCACCTTTATCATTATATTCCAGAGTCTCTCCCTCGCATCTCATCAGAATCTCACTGCTCGTCACACACCACACTCCCTCACGCCGCTTCCCCAACCACCTCCATAATACTCCAACACACTCACCAGTATTCCTACACATTCACCAATATTTCTTCACACTCCAACACACTAATATTCATTCATACTCCAACACACACAGTAATATTCCTTCACACTCCAACACGCTCACCAATATTCCTTCACACTCCAACACGCTCACCAATATTCCTTCACACTCCTCACATTTACATCTCGTAGGAATCCCTAATTTCTTTTTACCTTTCTCTCCCATAACCCTCACAGTTACAGGAAATTTATTTGAGACAGCAAAGTCTGTACTCAATTGAGATCGTCGATGGAGGCGAGTTAGGAGACAACCGTGTAATAAAAGGCATTCGATCCTACGGCCCATTTCAAAACAAAACCAATAAAGATGAGGAATAGGGAATATAGTAGAGGCGGGGTAGGAACAAATAATAACCCCAAAACTGTGGGTATGAAGACAACATGCAGGACCAACTTTTATTTGTCCCCATAAAATATTGGTCGGCATGAAAAATAAAAGTCACAGTAACGTGAGTGGAATCAGTTACAAACAACCTACAGTTAGAGAGGAAATTTTTTCGATGACGTTACGGTCCCTCTCGGACCATTCTCAAGTCAGCTGTGACCTGACAATCGTTTTTGATGGCCCGAAACATCTAAGGCTTCCACTCTAAGCAAATATTTCTTGTGACTTACTGTACCTAACGAATCATCACCGTACCTATCGTCATTGTGTTTCCAGCCTCAAAACTCTAGAGGCTGACCTATTAATTTGAGGAGCTCACCGATGCTGTGGGTTCATATTCTGCAGCTTTAAGACGTGTTATTGCAGAGTTGCCACATGGGAACGACCTCGTTCCGGAGGTCACCGGGGAAAACAGACACTATCAAATGAACTGTAAGCCTCATCAGGGAATTAGTAAGCATCCCGGACCTGCCCAAGGAGGAAATGACTCAAATCTCCCGGAGGGAAAAGGAAGCATAAATATTAACACGACAAATGGCGTAAAAAACAAGCGTAGTTTGGGTGTAACTGCGTGGCACAGTAACAGGCGCAGACGGCAGTTATGTAGATGAGGCAGCTCTGAAAGAGAGAGGAAGGTAGGATAACAGTTCTTAGTATGTAAAATAATTATAGGACCTCACACTCTTAACCTTAAGAGTGTGAGTGCGTGTGTGTGAGTGTGAGTGTGTGTGTGTGTGTGTGTGTGTGTGTGTGTGTGTGTGTGTGTGTGTGTGTGTGTGTGTGTGCATTTTTGTATACTCACAAATTTGCATTCACTGATTTATGT
This sequence comes from Cherax destructor, assembly GCA_009830355.1. NCBI lineage: Eukaryota > Metazoa > Arthropoda > Malacostraca > Decapoda > Parastacidae > Cherax > Cherax destructor. The sequence goes on from WNWK01003945.1 coordinate 94,648, forward strand.
TTTCGGAGTCGAGTCCTGGCTCCTGGCCCACGCCTCATCAGCTTCATCGACTGAGATCACTCTATAATGAATCTGACTCCACCGCTTTCACATCCAATTCCTTCCACTTCACTACTTCCCTGAGACCTAAAATGTGAATCGACTTCGTGTTCTTTTTTAAGTACTCAGCTACGAAAAAGTTGAGGAAATACAAGATGGAATCAAGTATAAAACAAGCTCACGCAGTTCATTAGAGCAGACGATAAATGCGAAAGACTTGGGAATGATCATGCCAAATATAACTCACTTTCGAGGATCCCAGTGTTATTATTACAACTGATACACTGAATAACTAGAACTTTCAAGACAAGATATGCCACTTTAAGACACTTGTTCTTTCTAGACTAGAATATTGATGTACACTAACAGCCCCTTTCAAGAGAGGCGAAATTGTAGATCTGAAGAATTCACAGAGAACCTTCACTACCTGTATAAATTCAACCACTCACCTAAACTACTGGGAACTCTTGAAGTCCCTCTAACAATACTCCTTGGAGGTAGGCAAGAAATGTACATCATAATTTACATATGAAAAAGTTAATTCCACACACACACACACACACCCATTATCAAATAAAAATCGAAAGTGGGTGGGCCACTTACCATTCTCACCCTTTTCGTCCTCTCCCCCACCTCTTCACCCATTTCTATCCTCCGGGATCTGGTCATATTCACGTTACTTGGGCGAGAAGCTGTGTCAAATGCTTTCTTGCAGTCCAGGAATATGCTCTCTGTCAGTTCTTGTCTTTGTTATATTTCAGTGACTCATAGAACTCCACCATGTTGGTTATTACTGTTATTATTACATTCATCTGGGGAGAACTAAAGCCGTAGGAGTCATACAGTGCCTGGAGGAATGGAAGACATTTAGGCATAATTCAAAGAATTGGAGCACAGGTCCAATTCCTTAGAACAAGAGCCCCTCATCCTCATCAAGGAACTTTGATGTTGATGAGATGCTGCCAAGTTTGTCAAATTGCATCTCCCATTTCTGATTTATGTTGGTTTTAAGTGATGATCATCCTTTCCAGGTAATCTAGTAGCCTCCTGCTGACGATTTTTTTCAGCTCAAGTCCTTTTGTCTACCCTCAATCCATCTTCAGCCTTATCCCTTAGGCATTCACAGTTATTCTCCTTATGGGGCTATGAAGCAGTTTTGATTCTAGTTTAGCATTCTCTGCGTACGCTTGCTTCCCTGCATTTCCCTGCCATCTGTGCTCTATATTTCTTCCATATCCTCTTGACCTTTGCTTTGGCCTTTCTACAAGCCAGGTAGAGCTATGAGCTCTCTCTATTTTATTTGTCTTCTCTTGTCTGGTATAAATCTCCTTGTGTCCCTACACGGTAAGTCTACAATTCTCATCGTCATCTTCTTCCTTTCTAATTCCTTTTTCCAGAGAACTACTTTCAGAAAACTTTTCGTCTCTTCACATCATTATTATTAAAAGCGCTAACGTATTTTCACGTCCTCTTCAGTGTTCAGGCTTTCTGAATCATTTGTTCACCAGCTCCGCGTCTACTAAATACGTACGTATATGTGACACAGGAAGAGAAAAGAAAAGAAATGAAAGACATCGACACACAAAAAGCCCAAATAGAACAAAACTTCTGTAGTGTTGGTGTCAAGAAATATTGCAACAGTTAGTAAGGTAAATGCTGCACGTTATAGACAAAACTCCCCCATATCTCTCTCTCTCTCTCTCTCTCTCTCTCTCTCTCTCTCTCTCTCTCTCTCTCTCTCTCTCTCTCTCTACATGCACGACAACCATTATTTTCTTTGTAATGGAATTTTTCATTTGAAATCACATAAATTATAGCAGTATTTGTTTAACATATTCAGCTATTTATTTCCTAATATAATTTATTAATGAGGAAGCGTTAAACCAAAGCTCTATTTCCCAGCCACTGGGAAATGGCAAGAAGTTATGTTTAATCCGAGGAAGGGGAGGATAGCTCCAAGAGCTCCTCCCCAGTATCGAGAAACACTCCCTTCAGAAGGGAAGACAAATACTGTACATAAATTACCCACGCGAAACGTTAGGAAATTTTAATTACAATACCTTTTGCTCTTCAGGATTAACGAAGTTCCTGGGAAGCGAACCGGACTCTAATTTAAGTTACCAAACATTGCTCTTGTGTATTGTTTATCTGTGTTGAAAAAAAAAAAATGGTAATACGTGTTACCATCGGACTCTTTGCTGACTTCAAGAAGGAGCTTGATATGCTCCTGAAGTCAGTTCCTGATCACTCAGGCTCATCAAGAACCGAAATGAGTGCTGCTAGCACCGATATTCTGATTGTTCAAGGCGCACTTAGCTCCCACACTGAGGTCCATGGTTCGATCCCCGGTACGGATGGAAACATTAGGACTTGCTTCCTTAAGACACCTGCTGTCCCTGTTCACGTATCAGTAAAATGTGTACCTGAGTGTTAGTCGACTGGTGTGGGTCGCATCCTGGGAACAAAATTAACCTAATTTCCCCGAAATGCTTTGCACAACAAGGGATTTTCTATATAGTAGTATATCATTGATGTCAGCTAGGCCTGTATACCTTGTACATGTACTTGTAGAAATAAAGATTATTATTATTAGTAGTAGTAGTATTAGTATTGAGTGATGATAGTACCGGCGGTCTGACTGCTCAGTTAATCAATTAGGAGGCCTAGTTTGGGACCTGATTGCTCGGAATGGTGATATTCCTTCCTCCGGGAATCGACAACAGGTATATACTATTCTATTCTATTCTACATGATCTGCTGGTATGAATCCCGGCCCGGGTCTCTTCCAATAGGTATATACTGCCTACTGCTTCAAGAAAAGTGGAACACCTTCCCTTTAGCAAAACACTATATTATTATTATTATTATTATTATTATTATTATTATTATTATTATTATTATTATTATTATTATAAAGACTGAATGATGGTCATTAAGGCTGCAAGTCACTTACAGAATGAGTATTCACAGATATACAATAATATACATATAATACCTTTCAGTGTGCATGTGAAGCCGAATTAAAAGAAAAAATCTTCAATTAGGAGAAACTGCGATATATATAATTTACTTATTTTTATTTTACGTTCTGTACTAAAACAAACGACACCTCTCACCTAACCTTGCAATAAAAACCGTAATTTAATTTATCCTAACCTTACTTGGTGGGTTTGAATTTATTTAGCATTAATTAGCGTCAATGGAGCGAATGTTCAGACTAATTTTCTTGGAATTTATTGAAATATATAAGCTTTGAGTTGCTTATTCGGCAAAACGACTGCTGTTTTAGAAGTCTTGAACGAGAATTTGTCTTATTTGGCATGACATGCTGTATATATATTTAGAGATATGCTCATCAGTGTATATTCAAAGATATATTCTTCTTCTCTGTGTACATTCAAATAGTATACATATTCTTCTCAGTGTATATTCAGATATATATATATATATTCTTCTCGGTGTATATTCAAAGATATATACGTATTCTTCTCAGTGTATATATATATATATATACACAGATATACGCCTGTGATGCCTTAAACAAAGAGGTATATGCCTCCCTTTATACACATCACGTTGTATTGAATACTATCTAGATTGATCTCCCGACTTCATTACTTCCTTGCCAAGAATAGTAACCTTAGGTACCAATGGTGAATTATTATTATTATTATTATTATTATTATTATTATTATTATTATTGTTGTTGTTGTATTCAAGGAGAAGCGGTGAATCCGTAAGGGTCATGAGTCGACTGGGGACTCTGGTCATCAGATTTGATCGAAGGATACGGTGATTTACTTCCATTTCCTGAATCGAGAGCATCTTTCTGCAGCATCATGGCGCTTCTCCTGAGGACAAAAATCTGCGAGGAAAGTGTCCTTTAATAGCGGAGAATAAATCTTACACATCTAAATTTCCTTAATATTATCCTTCATAAACTGTTATGTCCTCACTTCTGTTTTAAGTATCAATAAAAAAAGGTGGTAAATCTGAGCTCACTAGAACTCTCTCTCGCTATCTCTTTTCTCTCTCTTTCTCTCTAAGAAAAAACTAAATCGATCGTACCTAACCGCTTCACCCCCCTCTCCTCCCCCTCAATACTTCCCAAGTTTTAATTATGATAAAGCCAGTTGGAGCCACTATACGACACTTTTAAAACTTCGTGTATTAAATTAGGCCTCACGTGCATCACATCTTTCTCCTCTCACCCATCGCGAAGGAATATACTTGAATAAAGTCACTAAATTCGTTTCGTCGACGTTATTTATGACGCAAGTTGGAGGGAGGAGAGAGAGAGAGAGAGAGAGAGAGAGAGAGAGAGATCGGCTGGGGAAGAGGAAGAGTATATGGGAGAGAGAGAGAGAGAGAGAGAGAGAGAGATCGGCTGGGGAAGAGGAAGAGTATATGGGAGAGAGAGAGAGAGAGAGAGAGAGAGAGAGAGAGAGAGAGATCGGCTGGGGAAGAGGAAGAGTATATGGGAGAAAATTCATGGGAGAGAAGGGTATATAAGAGGAATACGAGGCAATTACCGCAATTGAAGTTTGACAAATGAATGTAACAGCGAAATGGCACATTATTTTCCACCTGAACCTCTTGGAAGAGTTAATTACACTAGCCAACAAATTTTAACTTATTATCCAGTTCAGAAACTAAATTAGTTGTTTTAAACAAACTTTGATGCGATGCTGACGAATCTGAGTTTTAGACCATCGAAGATTTTTAAATCTATGATCAATATTTTGGCTATTTTAGATTGAAAAATAACATGATATACGTTACATAATAATCATAGGCATTAAATTGTGCATTAATATTAAGTGCGTTGCATGCAATGGCAAAAACTTTCTTAACGCAAATCGATATGCAATATATTATATTATATATATATATATATATATATATATATATATATATATATATATATACATGTATATATATATATGTATATCAGTTTCCAGGCCTCTTGTGTTCGTTATGACTCTCCCGCACCAGTATCCAGCAGGAGTCGACCATCAAACTGACAGTCACGTTTCCCTGACATCTCTTCTCCATGGTGGATGTCTTGTGAAAGTTCACTGTCAAGTTCTGTTTGACGGAGACTGCAAGTGTTGAGGTTAAACTAAGTTAAAAACTTGAATTCAGCGTCCCAGAATTAGTTAGAAAAACATAGTTTTTAAACGTGAACTGAAACCACTGTTGGCCAGTGATTATTACAGCCAGGGAGGGAGGAGCGCGCTAAACCCATAGGGGCCATACGGCGCCTGAGAAATATAATCAAATTTAATCCAAAGTAGGGGAGATTTGTTCCAGTTCCTTGAACTAAGAGCTCATTACCAGCGTCAAGGATCAGGCCTTCTAGGATTCGTATCAGATACTCTCCTGGAGGAGGACAGGTCTTCCAAGAACATTAAGATTGTCGGATATTCCTCATTATTATCCGACAGTCAAGGGGGAAGCGCTAAACCCGCAGGATTATGCAGCGCCTGTGGGGGGATGGAAGGCATTCAGGCTTAATTCAGGGAACTGGAGCACAGATCCAATTCCTTAGATCAAGAGCCCCTCACCAGCGTCAAGGTACCTTCCTTGAAGGGGGCTCTTTCTCAAATACGGTGTAGGTGAGTACAAATATGAAACGAGTCTGTGTGGTGCTCAGCAGACGGAGGATCAAGCCTCCACCACGTCTTGCACTGAATGACCCACATGGTTTAATAATAATAATAATATTATTATTATTATTATTAATTCCTCAAGTACGTGTCACGGGGGCAGGGGTAGGGAAGAGGCAGGCAGGCATAAACAGCAGGGGCAGGAAAGCAGGCAGGGGTAACCAGGCAGGCAAGGGCATTCAGCCAGGCAGGGACAAGCAGGCAGGCAGGCAGTGACAGGCAATTGTAAGAAGGCAGGCAGGTACAGGCAGGGATGTTGCATCTCCTGCCCAGTCTTTTACTTTCGTAGGGAATGATTTTTGTGTGCAAATTTGGGACTAATCCCGCAAGGATTGTCCAGGTGTATATTATCATGTATCTCTCTCGCCTGCGTTCCAGGGAGTACAAATCAAGGGACTTCAACTGTTCCAAGTAATTTAGGTACTTTATCGTACCTATATGTGCCGTGAAAATTATCTGTACATTCCCCAATTCTAGTCTGCAATTTTGCTTGCTTTGAAAGGGGCCGTTATTGTGCAGCAATACTCCAGCCTAGAGAGAACAAGCGATTTGAAGAGAATCATGAGCTTGGCATCCCTAGTTTTGAAGGATCTCATTACCCATCCTATCATTTTCCTAGATGTGGTAGATGCATTGTTGTGATCTTTGAAAGTGAGGTTTACTGCAAACTTTAAAAGTTTGTGTCCTATATTAGCTTAACATTCTTTAGTAAATTTTGAATTCCTACATATTTATTAACTGTTGACTGTCCCAAAAATCATTGCCTTAAGCCTAAATATTACAATTATATTCCTAATTTTAAAACCGTGTCTGGTGCCTTGTGAAACAGCGGATACATCCAGTACAGTACGTGTTAAAGTGATTAATGTATTTTTAAATAAAACGTTTGTAGTGCATAAAAATTTATTGCAACCGTAAATGTCACACGATCTATGAAAAAATGCTTTTCTAATGGTTTGGAACTATAAACGCTCCTTACTCAAACGTCACAATATATACAGAGTTTGAAAGTGAGATCAATTTGGTTCCTATATAGCGAACCAGTAATATGAAACAGGACCGTCATCGTAAGTGAAGGATTTCCATTCGTCCTCTACACCATCCTCGCTGTGGAAAATTGCAGGTGCTTCTCCGAAAATGGTGACGGTGACTACACAGACACGACCCTGGTACAATATAATGGGTTTTGTAAGTCTCATGGAAGACTTGCACCAGATCACTGTCAGGATCTCTTCTCCCTTCTCGTTCAGAAGCTCTACTACTATGGAACACTGAGGCAGATCGCTGCAGATGACTTTTTTGAGCTGTAAACAGTTAAACGATCTGAAACTCGTTACTCTAACGTATTCATTGTGTTCGTTGATAAGAGTGAGAGATCGAGAAACTCGTAGTTTTGGGGCATCCAGGGGCACGATCCCTGGGTGAATCCGCTTATTTCCATTTGGAAACGCATCGCACCACCGACTTACGGGATTTGTTTCGGGATCCTCCGGGGGTATTACATATGTGTGAAATCTGTGAATCTGTTTATTTTCAGCCTTTAACTTCTCGTGATATTCATCTGGGTCGATCTTCTCCTTAATGAGAGCCAAGATGTCGGTCTTCTCGTCGTAAGTCAAGATGACAGAAGGAAGTACAAAAAGCTGCAATTGGTATATCTCCATGGCGTTGTAATTGACGTAAGGAAGGAATTCTCTGATCAAACAACGCAGCTCCTCACCATTGACAGCGTCTCCATTTTCTGTCTGACTGCGGCCCCTGTGCAAGTGATAAACAAAACATTATTAAGTTGATGCGCTAAACCCATGTGGTTCATGCAAACTCTTAAAAGAGAAAATTAGGTATTCAGGTTTGATACGGGGAAGTAAAGGGCACCTCCATCACGGCAAGCATTCTTAGTAGGGAAAAACAACGAAAGAAAACGTAATCCGGACTTCCAGGACTACTTGGTATACAAATCCTTCACTACATATCCGTAATACTTACAAGGTACTGTATTATTTAAAATATAATCTATGTAGAAGAATGCATATGGAAGGAAATGAATTTATGCATGAACGACCTGCCGTCCCACTGATCAGGGCCAATCACGCTCAACAACACGAACATTGATAGAACTTATTTGCTGTGTATGAAATCATTCATATGATTAATCGAATGTTACTGACAAATGTGGCGAGGACTCACCAGACCAGGAGACCACGGAAGACAACTGCGTCTATGTAACGCTCTGGTCTCTTAACCAGATGACGAAGAGCAGCTAAACTGAGTCGCCCGAACTTCGTATCTGTCCACATGCTCCACTTTGACCTCCGTAAGTACTGTAACAAACAAGAGAATTACACTGAATATAGAATACTGCGCGGGGAACTAAACCGCGGTCCTCTTATGTACTTAGCTTAGTATTCATTACGACTTATCTTGGGTTTATCTATTCAGATCGGCTTACTGCTTAGCATATATAGGCTCGTAGACCCTCTGATCATTGGTACACTAAGTTAGATGAAAAAGTTATTTAACTACAGATACAGACTAACCATTTTCTTGTTTCAAACTAACAACGTTTTGACCCAGAGATAAATACCTCCTTTGTTATAAATAAAATACCTACCTCTGAGTAGCTAAACGAATATTTTTTTTTATATATACTTTGATAAAATAAGTTATATCAATTCCTTGAAGGAAGAGCCCTCCACCAGCGAAATCTTAACGTTATGAAAATGCTATGTAATCCTAAATCCAACAAAATTAGTTGAAATAACTCTTACTTCAATAATATAAGAGCTGTAAAGAGAGAAAATAAAGCTAAGAAAAGTTTGAGCGTTTAGGATTTTCTCATAGCTAAGAATCCTCAAAATATTGCCAAAAGGAAATTTATAATGAATAGTTTATGTAGAAAATTCTCTCATCTATGACACACATTCATACGAGGTATTGCTGATCATACAACAGCGGGTGTTGTCATACCTAAAAGGTGTTAAATGATCACTAGATGTGGCTAACCATACTCGATGTCCGCATATACATCCGCATCCGTGGAACATCCGCACAATTTCTTACATCCGCATCCACAAAATAAGTAAGGCATCCTCATATACATCCGCATCCGCGGATATCTAAATTTTCACACCAGGCGTAACCATGTGTACGCGATGATACTGACCATACACAACACCAGGCGTAGCCATGTATACAATGTTTTACTAACTGCACTTGCGGTTGTGCCCATCATAAGTGTTACTAACCATACAACACCGGGTGAGAAGTTCCTTAACGTCAAGCAACGCCGCGATGTTGTATACGTCGTAGACGTTTTCGTCAGTGAGTCTCGTACCCACGAACTGTGTAAAACAAAATCATGACACTTTCACAATAAACATTATGCAATACAATCGGAAACAGTCGATCTTAAAGCAGAACAAACCACATGAGGACGTAAATCTTTATCTCTAGATCTTTCGGACTCTCGTGCGTCGTCAGGAGCTATGCAATGTTGCAAGACAGCAACAGATAGGAAGGGAAATTCTGAGGCAAGGCATCAATGTTAGTCCATGACACAGTGCCATGGGCTGCCAGTGATACCTTCCGTCTTGCCTCAGAGAATTTCCCCTCTTATCTGTTGCTGAATTGCAACATTGCATAGCTCCTGACGACGCACGAGAGTGCGAAAGACCTAAAGATTTCCCTCGTGTGACTTTTTCTGCAATAAACATATTCAGGGAGAAGTGCTAAACCCGCAGGGGTCATGCAGCGCCTGGGAAATGGGAGGTAGTCAGGTGTGATCTGAGGAAGAGGGAGAGTAGCTCCAGTCATTTAGATCAAGATGCCGTTACTAACAATATTTTATGTGGAGAGCTTTATCATGTCGTATATTAAAGCTCTATCTGTGCTCCACTTACCTGAATCCCTTCCATCTCCCCCCTCCCTTCACAGGCGCTGTATAATCCCTACGAGTTAAGGACTCCCTATAATAATAATAAAACTCTACACAAAAGCAAAATGTTGTCCCAATAAAAACTTTTGCAAAGTCTCTTTTCACCGCCGGAAGTGTGGCTGCCGAAACTCATTACAAACTTATTAGCTTCCAGCCCTGGTTATCAACTTTTTTTTTTTTGTACCTCTTCCCTCCTCAAGCACAGGGAAGTGGATATACATTTCGGTTAATTTGAGTAAAACAGGTATAGCTGTTCCTGTCACTATTGTGAAGGCATTTTGAATGGATTTAAGGATATATAATGTCTGGTACTAATATGTCCGTAAATAATAATATCCAATGTTTAATAATATTCACTAAAATTATTAATATTTTTGTCCAATAGGCGCATGGAAATGTTTATTTGGAAGATCATTTTAAAAAATGTCATGTTTTTTGAGCTGTGATGAGGTGTTTCACCCCCTTCCCCTTCACCTCAGTCGCGTTCCAGAAGACAATATGACTGTCAGGCAAAACCCAGCTTGCATATTTACAGCATCTAGACCCCAGTATACCCGTTCAAGAGCTAAGTCTACACTACCTATTTCCATGCAGAATCTTGGCTAGATTCACTATACAAGAACCTCGACCCCTGTTGTCTTACAACTTTAAATTATTGAACCCTCTATAAATATTTACTCGAAGCAGGCGGTTAATTCTGTGTATGTATCAATAGTTTAGATTACCGTTTCCTTATTGTAAAGTATAAGCAATACAACAATGTTGCAACAGATCCAAAGCAACACAGTTATCTTTAAACCAGAGAAATTTCAAACCAGACTTGTAATACTCAGTCTGTTTCAATGTTCAGACACCATGTTATACGTGATTGTTGCTTTTATTTAAGCACTGTCATCTGTTACTAGTATAATTAATTCAATGTGGCTTTCAAGTTGCTTTGCCAGACATCTGTTTGGGGATCGATATCTTGCCCCCAAATTGCTATCGCTAATTGTTATGCACCTAAGTTATTTTTCCTGGTTAAGTGGAGGTTATCATTCTGTTAAATTAAGTACAAAATGCGACATAACTGATTTAGGTGATTTTTTTCAAATTATCAAATATTTATTGTTGACCTCGTATATTCAAGTGACAAGTGCTTAACTTTATTTCGTATATATCATTTATCTTAATTATCGCTGAAGGTTCCTTCTGTCTGACCCTTCAAAAAAATTCAAAGTCCAGGTCAAGAGAGTCTAGAGCAATAATTGATGGTACTTAGTCAGTAACTGGGTGGTTAGAGAAGCTCGTCCTCCGAAACAGTAATTGTATAGATTGTGAGGAGATTTTGAAGGGGGAAGGTTCAGAAGGGCCTTTTGATCTCTACTAAGGCTTTGGAACCTGTATCAGATTTAGGGGCAATAAGTAATACCCGACAGAGACCTAGAATTTCCCGCAATGCCTTTTGGATCCAACTCGTAAGATGACATAAAGAGCTTTACTTACTTGAATGCAGGCTATAGCGAGGGGATACACGAGGTACTTGTCTGCCATTATGAGTATTTCAAGGGCCAGTTCGACGCTACTGAAGGATATCCTGCCGGTGTAGACGTAAATCAGAAGCCACATGAAGGCCTCTGGCGAATCCTCCGGCAGACACACAGTTTCATTATCTGCCAACGAGCCGAAAAACATGGCATGGAACACCGGAGAATTCAACGCCAAGAAGAGAGAGTGAACCTACAAATGGTAAAATATATTATTCACGAGAAAGGTAGGTTTGCAATTTGACAATTATGAGTAGATCGTTCAACCGTTTAAGGTTAAATCAATAATGAACCATGAATAAAATAAATACCATCACAAATTAAAATAGCCAACATTAGTTAAAAATTCTATTGAATTGTCAGTGCCAGTACCAAAAGACATCCAAAAGCACATAGATCCCTGGTATTATTATAAAAACCACAATATAAGAAAAGGCCTGAGTGGTGGGAAGTTAAAACGTGTTCCACACATTAGCTGTGGAAGCAATACAGAAGGAAAGTGAAGCGCCAGAAAACAGTTGGCACTGACACGCGCGCCCGATCCTCAACTGCCAGAGTTACCGCAAAGTAACGATTTCTGTTGAATTCACAGGAAGCGCTTAAATACCTATAGGTCATAGGGCACGTGGAGAATGGGAGGCAATCACGTTTGATCCAGTTACTTGCGTTAAGACCCCTTCGCCGGCATCAAAACCTCCCTTTCAGTAAGGAGACGAACAAAAATACGAATTTTGTTTATCACCACTATTTCACGAATTGGTAATAGTAATAGTCGCAGTAAATGTAGTAATAGTAAATGTAGGTGTGGTGTGCGTTTCACTACAGGAAGACGGGTAAGACCCCAGGGATGGACGTGTCTGAAGAATTACGAGTTTCGCTCTGGTCAGATACAAGACACGTGGTTTTGTTTATACAATAGGATGCCGAGTGTCTGTCAGGCTACACGTGTGGAGTGATTCTCATGCCAGTCTTCCACGTGATCAGGTGATTGTGCTGGTGACTAGCGCTCCATTTCTCTTGTGAGAATACTACACGCTTATGGCAAAGGCTATGATGAATCTGCTTTGATTGTTTCTTCCTGGAGGGGCTGTTAAATCATAACCTTGGTTCTGTCAGATATGAACTGTGTTGCTGCGATTTGATGTATTTTGACAAAATAGGCAGATGGTTACACATATCTTAGACAATAATTATCCATTAATACTCTTTTAAGAAGTTTAGTGACTTCTTGTTGTATATAAAAGGAGCTTATATGAAATCAAATGAACTAAGAAAACAAAATACCCATTTTAACATAATGAGTGATAATGTTTTTACTTTTTAAGTTCTTATATTATAGATGCTTCATGTGTGATAATGAAATATAAAACAAATATTTGTAATTCTCAGGGTCTGGATTATGCGCGCAATCAACAAACATATCATGAAAGTGCGTTTAAAATTAAACGAATTGAAATATTCACCAAAATTTGTGGTGGGGCCATCACCATGATCATACGTACCTAATTAGGTCACTGATTTACTCGGTTCCATAGTAAATACGCGAAGCCGGATTCACACAAAACGGAGGCAAACGCCGTATAATTATTTATATTCATTGGGAAGGAATAAACTCGTATGGGGGTCATACATGCTGCTGTGTAAAGGGATGTATGTGCCAGTGATGCTGTGTTGTGAGGTATGAATGTGTATAAACAGACTGGCAGGGCTGTGAAATGTTGGACAGGAGACTAGTGATGTATCGGATATTTGCATCCGCATCTGCGGAACATCCTCACAATTTCTTACATCCGTATCCGCATCCGCATCCGTATTTCACAGCAAACAGATATCCGTATATACATCCGCATCCGAAATCCGCGGAACATCCGCACAATTTCTTACATCTGCATCCGCGGAACATCCGCACAATTTTTACATCCGCATCCGCATCCGTAAAATGAGTAAGACATCCGTATACACATCCGCATACCGGATATCTAAATTTTTCACATCCGATACATCCCTACAGCAGACTAACGACCTGTGTAAGGTGTACTAGTGTTGTGTTGGGTGTGTACTGTGTACAATGCCTTCCTCCTATGTATAATAATTTGAGTTCCCTTTATAAATAGAGCTATCATTTTCTCTTTCCAAAGCCCAACTTTATGGTATACTACTCCTCCCCCCCCCAGGATACCACCCATAACACTTAGCTAACACCTAAGTGCTTATTTACTACTGGTGAATAGGAATACACGCGAGAGAAGACTTTCACAAGTCTGAACCCGACCAGGATTGAATTAGAGTCATTCGGCTGTAATCCGTATTAATTTAGCCTTCCACCTTTACACACAAATCCCTCCGCTTTGCAATATTATAGTCAGATAACGTAGAAAGAAAAGGGGTGAACATTTAGTAACATTCGTAACACTAGCACCTTAATGGAGGAGTTGTCTGAGAGGTGAATGGTGTGGTTAAAGAGGGAGAACTCCTGGACGAGAGTGCTGATATGTGCAACATTCTCCATGAGGCTCTGCTGCCACCATTCTTGCAGAGCTTCCGGGACGTTAGCAGCCATCACTACTGTAAGGAAGACGATCGAAAACTTAAAATTTACAACTAAGAGTGGTAATAACCAATAAATCCAAGCATTTTATTTTTTGGTAATGGACACATTTGCAATATTCACTGGGCGTTGACCCCCCGCGGCTCGAGGGTCAACGTCCCTGCGAACCAGTCTGAAACCAGGCCTCGTGGTGGATCAGGGTCTGATCAACGAGGCTGTTACTGCTGGCCGCACGCAAAGCGACGTACGAACCACAGCCCGGCTGGTCAGGTACTGGCTTTAGGTGCCTGGAGAAAAGGTAAAAAAAAAAAAAGGATAAAGGCTGGGGAAAATGTGAATCAGTAGGCCTACAGCAGTGCTCCTTCATAGCATACTCGTTTTCCTTGGGTTTGTATGTTCACCTTCCCTTCAAGGAGGTATGCAATGTTTACAAGGTAGGAGTGGGGGGGGGGTGGAGGAGTCATATGAAGACAGTCATCATCAAGACTTCCTTCACACCCCACAGAAGTCTCACCAACAGGAGAGCCTGCTATTCCTGTTCTCAAGTCTGCCCCACGATCGCCTTAGCTGCTGGGTTAAGCCCTGGCTCTATTTCTACGACTAAGAAGACTCCTCTCCAGAGCTATTCTTCGTCTGTACCGTCTTCCCCGCTCATCCCATTGGGATCTTACCTGAACTTATTCATTCATTGAGGGGTTAGGTTAGGTAAGATTTCGCCAGAAAACAGGATATACGTTTCTGCGGGTCTTAGTTATATGATGACCCACAGCTGGAGCTTTTGATCATCTGACCGAGGCCTTTCGCTGGCTTACTGATTCATCCGTTTAAAAATTAGGGTTATGATTATAACTGTTTCATATTAGTGATGTATCGGATATTCGCATCCGCATCTGCGGAACATCCGCACAATTTCTTACATCCGTATCCGCATCCACATTTCACAGCAAACAGATATCCGCATATACATCCGCATCAACATCCGTGGAACATCCGCACAATTTCTTACATCCGCATCCGAAATCACCGGAACATCCGCACAATTTCTTACATCCGCATCTGCATTTGCATCCGTAAAATGAGTAAGTAAGACATCCGTATACACATCCGCATACCGGATATCTAAATTTTTCACATCCGATACATCCTTATTTCATATCTCCTTGACGGGAAGGTGAGCATGCGTACCCAAGGAAAACGGGTATGCTGAGTAGCACTGCAGCAGGCCTACTGGTCCATGCTAGGCACGTCCATTTCACCTAATGACCTAAGCCAGTCAGGTCTAATTCACACCAACTCATCCACAACTATATAACCAAACCAGTCTTTACTAAACCTGATTTCTTCCAACTTTAATCCATTGCTGAGAGTCCTGTCTTGGTTAGGTACTTTTAGCACGTTATTTACATACCCCCTTTATTTATTCCTGTTTTCCAGTTATACACCTCAATCATATCCTCCCTAATTCTACGCATTCATTCGTCACCCAGCCTTGGTGGGGTGAGGTGGTTCTCTGCGCTGGTGCTGACCCCTGGTGACGCTCTGAGCCAACTTGGTTTTCAGTCAACAATGGCGTCGGCCGGCAGAAGAAGAGTGAACACAGTCTGCATCGACATGGTCACAGGAGTACTGCAGCCTGCCACGGCAGCCACTGTCCTTCCAGGTATCCTGAAGGACGTCTACAACATTGAGGTGGCAGATTTGTACGGCGTGGCATTGAACGGCATGACCAGGGTGTTTGTGAAATTTCTCACAGCTGAAGTTTATGAGAGGTTGGTCGACCGGCATCAGGATCGGGTGTATACTGTGCGCACCGGCCTACAAGTGAGATTGAAGGATGTTTCAAGAACCTACACTTGGGTTAAGATTAAGAACGTGCCGTTCGAGTCTGACCAGATGGACATCAGCAAGGTTTTCAGCGACTACGGGACGATACATGCTGTAACAACAGGGACATGGAGTGAGGGCCCATGGTGGGCCTGTTTGAAGGGTCTTTCTCACTGAAGATGACACTGAAGAGACCGATACCTTCATATGTCATCCTGCCTGAGTTCCACACACAAGTTTATGTGACTTATGTGGGCCAACAACGAACGTGCAGGCTGTGTGGGTCTTACGGTCACATAGCCGCTGACTGTATGAGGCGATCGCATCAGAGGACTGATGCAGGACAACGGGGGCAGATGGCACAAGAGGAGCATCGTAAGAACGAGGGAACAGTAGTCACAGAGAGGCGTACAAAGTTGTGGAGTGAAATAGTGGAGGGCCCTGAGGAGAGATGTCATATATTGCCTCAGGGGTCTGGGCAGAAGGAGGTTACTGGTGGATGTGGGGATGCAGAGTGTGTGAGTCAGGAGGAGCCACTGGAGGAGGTGTTGCAAGGCTTATTGGAGGAACCTTTGCCTGTATTAAGTGGGGAGGTGAGTGCTGAATTGGATGAGGCAGTGAAGCTGGTGGAAAGTATGGTCCAGGAGGACACAGGGAAGGGATTCATGGAGACTGAGCAGGTGACAGTGGAGGTGCACCGCTCAGCAGAAGAGAGTACTATGCATGTGGTGACTGGGACTCGAAAGAGGTCGGGTACAATTTCAGACAGTGATGACGTACTAACTCCTGCACAGAGGACATGTAAAAACCTTTGGTGGATGTTGCGAGGAAGGATTTAGACTTGATGAAGGATAAGGGAAGGACAGGGGTGGTAAAATAGCGAGTAAAGCGGGAGTAAGGAAAGGCTTCATCGCAGCATCCACCGAGGTCAAAGGACAAACCCTCACAAGTGATTTCCAGTGTTTAACTATAAATGTGAATGGATTGCTGGATGAAATTAAACGAGCATGGGTGGAGGTACATTACGTAGGTATGGAGTGACTGTAGCATTCATACAGGAACACAATTTTCGGTGTGGAAGGGAGCTGAGTTTGAAAGGATACAGAGTATATGCGGGGTCATCAAGGAAATTAAAGGGTGGGTCGGCAGTGGCAGTGGCGGAGTCCAGCCCTTTCGACTAATGGCATGGGAGGAATGCGGGGGTAGGATTGTCAGGGTGGAAGGGATTGGGGTGGAGTTCGCGTCTGTTTTATGGGGGTGTACATGCCAGCTGACAGGTCAGGGAAGGTAAAGAAGGAATTTGTGCGGACTCAATGGTGTTTGCATTTAGGATTTACCGGGTGTGGCAGTTGTAGGGGAGATTACAACTGCGTGATCAGAAGGAAGGATGTGGAGCCTAGGGTGCGGGTTGCGTGTTGGTGGAACTGAGGGACTTGTTGGGGAGTGCGGATTGAGGATGTCGTTGGGGTGGGGGTGTGAGTGAGCACACTTTTGTCAGGCGGGATACGGGGCTAGGCTAGATAGGTTGTATGTTTCGGGAAGTGTGCAGGTGGGAAGGGTTAGTACAGTGGACGTGGGATTTTCTGACCATAGGGAGTGTTGGTGGAGGTGGATTGGTCGGGGTAGCGAAACAATATAAAAGCTATTGGAAGTTGAATACTAGACTGTTGTTGGGAATAGAGCAGAGGAGGCTTTACGAGCTGGTGGGAGGGTGTGGAGAAGCGGAAGGGAGGGGGAAATTTAGTGGAATGGTGGGCGCAGGAGGGAAAGCAGTTCATCCGACAGTACTATCGGAGGTTGGGAAGGAGGAGGCGGCATGGAGGTCGGGTTGCAAAATTATATTGAGGGTTACTGCAGGACTGTCATGACAGAGGGGTTATAAGGTGATGGGGAGATTAGGCAGTTGAAGGAGCAATTAGGGAAATTCAGAATGAAAGATTCGGGGCTTGCAAGATGAAAGCGGGGTTGGAGGAGGTCCTGTGGGGGATAAACCCTCAAAGTATGTATTGGGAGGTGCAGAGCACGCAGAGAGGCAATTTCAGTGGAGTGTTTTGAGGTGGATGAGAACCTAGGGAGATATGAGAGGGAACATGGATAAAAGGTACGGAAGCGATGGGGGTGTATGTTGATAAATGGTTTGCTAAATATTTGGAAAAAGTAGAGATAAAAGGAGTGGAGGGATGTTGCTACAGAGAGGGGTTAAGGAGAGGATGGGGAGGAGGACAGGAAGGGGTGGAGGGGAGATACGGAGGATGAGGTGTGGAGGCAGTGAATGGTCTCAGCAAAGGGAAAGCACCAGGAATAGATGGGATTGCAAATGAATTTTATAGGGAGAACTGGGGTGCTTTAGGGAATGTGTCACTGGGGTGATGAGCTGTATGAAAAGGGAAGGGGTGATGGGGAGGGAAATGGGTATGGGGTGGTGGTTTTGGTGAAGGAGGGAACAAGGTTAGTAATTACAGGCCGTTGATGTTAATGAATACTGACTATAAAATATATGCGAAGATTTTGGGTAACAGATTAAAAAGGTGGTGGAAAGAGTGATTGAAGAGGGCAGGGGAATACCGGGCAGGGAGTGACCAAGGGGCAGGAAAGGATTAAGGGGTTTATAGATAGGTGTGGGGAGGGGAGTGTTGACGTTGGACTGGAGGGGCTTACGACAGTGTGAATAGGGATGTGTTGCTAGAGATTATGCGCGACAGGGATTTGGGGAAGTTGTTCAATGGGTACGGTCTTTGTATGGGGGCAGCGTAAGGATTCAGGTGAATGGAAGGTTAGGGAGTGTGGTAAAGATGAACAGGGGCTGCGGCAGGGTTGTCCTCTGTCGCAAATTCTGTTTGCCTGTCTGCAGGACCCGTTTTATAGGTTAGTGGGGAGGGATAGGGAGGACGGGTAGTGGAGGTGGGAGGACAGGCGGGCATTGTGGGTACGTTGATGACACAACGGTGCTTGTGGGTAGTAGGAAGGATTTAGAGTGGGTGGGAGGGCTCTAAGTTTGTTTTGTTCGCGCGGAATGAGGGTGAACGGAGGAAAGTCGAAGTTGATGGAGGTGGGGACGTGGGTGGGCGGAGATTGGCACGAGGGTTTGGGTGGCATATCGTAGATAGCGTCAAAATATGTGGATTATCTTTATGAGGGAGGGGTCATGGCTAGGGAAGTAAATTCGCGAAGGGTCGTGCAGGGCGAAGGATCGTATTAATAGTTGGAGGGCGGGGACCTGACCTTGGGGCAGAGGGTGATTGTTGTAAACAGCTTGGTTTATAGTAGATTGTGGCATGTGGCAGTCGTGTATCCATTAGGACGGAGGATGTGAGGGAGCTGGAGGGTAGGGTGTATAGGTACATTTGGGCGGGTGGGCGACATTAGCTTAGGAAGGACATCGTGCGAAACAGCATTAGGCGTGGAGGTTTAGGGTTGATTTGGGTGGAGCGTAGGCTTATATGTGCGTTTGTTAGAAGATGCATGGTGAGACGGGGGGGTCTGGGGAGGTGTGGAGAAGATGGGGTGGGGGTGCTGAGGGAGGTAGGGGAGTGGTGGGGAGGGACGGAATTGGCTTTTGCAGGGATATGTTGAGAAATTTGATGGTGATGGCGGAACCTCACAAGATACGGACAGGAGTAATGGTAAGAGTGGGGAATGGGAACGAGGTGGTGGAGGGTGGCGGTGTACCCCACATATGACTGGAGAAGCATTTGGGAGGGTTCAGGGAATTAAGGTTGAGGGAAAGGGACGAGGAGCATATGTACAGATTCATGCATGGAGTGGTGGCTTCACAGGCAATTCTATTCACCATGGGTTTAGTGCAGGATGGTAGGTGTGAGAAGTGTGGCGTGATGGAATCAGCATTGCATGTGGTGTATTTTTGCGAAGCATTGGGGGAGGTGAGGGAATGGTTGGGTGGAATCATTCGAGGGTTGGGAGGGGGTGGCATTTCAATGCTAAGAGCGATATACCTGGATATAGGGGAGTGGGGCATAGAGAAAGGAGGGGATTATGTATTGTATGGTAGATTATGTGTGTGGAGCATGGAGATTAAGGACAAGAGTAACAGGGAGAGGATGAGGGCTGTGGCGGCAAGCATGTATCGCACCAAGTGTAGGAATAGGGTGGTGTATGGTAGGGGATGGGAGTCGGCTTTTGCGGAGGGGTACAGGAACATGAGTATGGGGATCTATGGGGGTCCTAACAAGGGGCTGGACATCCAGGCTATAGGTGGAGTGGGTGTGTTGACAGGAGGTGAGTGCTTTGGGGGAAAGGTGAAATAGAGGTGTGTGGGGTTTGGAGGGGGGGCCGATAGAGGGCACGGAGGACTACTAACACCTGATTTGGGTGGGGACGCATGACTAGAGCAGAAGAAAGTATGCAAGAAGGGATGGGGTGAAAAAGGGGGGTCAGTAAGGGAGAGTGAGGGTTTGTCCAGTACTGTGCATTTCAATTGGTGTGAGGAGGTTTTAAATATGGTATAGCGGCGTTCCTATGGAATGGGACGATGCAGTGCATTATGAGTGGTTGCATACGTGCATCTGTTGTCATCTCAATGTTATGGAAAACACAGTTACGGTGGTGTTACTCTGGGATATCAGTGCATGATTCGGTGTTTTGTTGGATGATGGGTTTGTTCGGTAGATTTTAAAGTTTAAATTTGTATGTAATGTGATGACGTTGATATGAGGAACAAGATTGTTTTGTTTTTTTTGGCATTCATGTATTTGGTGTTTCTTGAAGATGTGTAATGTTATACTTAATATTTGTGTGTTGTATTATGTGTGCCATATTTATGTATTGTATGTAACATGTTATTCTTGTGTGGGCATTTCAGTGGTTCTTAGTGTTCATATTAATACGTCTAAGTGTGTAGACGTTGTTACATTTCATGTTGTAAATAATTTGTTGGGGTGTCGGTAGGGGTTCTAACGTAATTAGTTGTAATTCATGTATTACCACAATGCTAGAGACAGTGGTATCAGGTGAAGGGGTACATATATTTATTATAACTTGTACATATTAGAATGTACATGTGTACATTCATTATTGATCATTATACGTGTTGTTTTGTGTATAGGCAGTAAGCAAGAAAGATCATGTTTTGGATATAGCATTGGTTTCCTGGAAAAAATCAATATATGTAATGGCATGTCTAGGATATTGGTAAAGGTTTGTTGAAGATGGACATGGCTCAATGTGCTCCATTATGGATATGTATGCACTTTGTTTTGAACAATTGATCATGAACATGGGGTTTATGTAGTGTGGGGGAGGGTTTGTAGGGAAGACAATTGGTATTTTATGATATGTATTAATCTCTTTCATGTGCATAGACTGTTCCTATGTGGCTGTATTTGGTTATTTGTTGTTGGTCTTTTGGATTTTCATAGTTTACTATTGTAATGTTTTATTTGTGTATAATGAATTTAAATAAAAATATAAAAAAAAAAATTCTACGCATTCGCTGCCCGGTCACTGTGGTGAGCAGGTGTGCTGGCTGATTTCCCCTGGTGGCCAGTGTTGACAACTTTATTTTCTCCAATATGGCGGAGACATATAGAAGGAGAGTGCATACTGTGTGCATAGAGGTGCTTGTTGGCGCTATTTATCCGTCAAATGCTGAAGTTCTCTTGCCAGCCATTCTCAGAGACACTTATGGAATTCCCACAGCAGACATTTATGGGATTTCATTAAATGGAGCTACACGAGTGTTTGTGAAGTTCTTGACAAGTGGTGCCTACGAGAGGGTTGTTGATGTCTACCAGGAGAAGCGCATGGTCATTTCAGAGGGTTTGGAGGTGAGATTAAGGGATGTATCAGCAACTTTTACGTGGATACGTATACGGAACATCCCTTTTGAAGCGGATGCCGTGGATGTGAGAGATGTTTTTAAGGCATATGGAGTGATCCATGCGGCAAATGTTGGCAGGTGGGCGCAGGGTACCTACGCTGGAATGCCGGAGGGATCTTACAGTTTAAAGATGTCTTTGAGGAGGCCAATCCCCTCGTACGTCCTGATGCCAGAATTTAGGACGCAAGTTTACGTGACGTACGTGGGCAAGTACGGACGTGTCGGCTCTGTGGTCAGCCAGGGCATATAGCAGCAGCGTGTGAGAGACGTGGACCACGACCCCAGCAACAACGTAGGGGGCAGGAGCATGGTGCGGAGGGCCCTTCAGGTGTGGTCCAGGAGGTGCATGGGTCATCTTCAGGGTACATGGACGGTGGAGATAGACGGTGGAGTGACGTGGTAGAAGAAGCGAAGGTGGTGGTGGTCTCCTTGCCACCTGTGACGCAACCAGTGATGGTGGAAGACAGCAAGGTTGCTGTCGTGCAGGAGGAGGTGGACGATTTGGTGGAGTTGACGGGCCTATGATGGAGGACCTGAGGATGATGCTTGACAGTCCGCCTTCTGTGGGAGAGGAGTCCGTGGTGAAGGACTACCCGGAGGTAACAGCAAGCCCGGGGAAGTGCTGAGTGAGGATGTGAGTAAGGGTGCTTGTGGTGGCAGTGAGGAATCAGTAAGAGTGTGTGTGGTTGAGGCTGTGGTTCATAGGGAGGAAAATGATGTGAATGAGGTGTCTGAAGAGGTCATGGAGGTGGCGGGGAATCCCGCAAGAGATCAAGTGGCTCGGTAGAGGATGACGTGTTGACGCCGGTCAGAGGACAGGTAAGAAAGTGTTCGTGGATGTGGTCAGGGAGGGAGGGGGTCAAGGGTAAGGTCTTGGATAAGGAGGGAGTAGGTCTCAGTGGGGGTGGGTCAGTGGTCAAAGCAGGAGTGTCGAGAACGATGAAGCATCGAGGGAAACCACCATTGAAGCCTTCAAGTGTATCAGTATGAATGTGAACGGCCTTAGGGCCGAGGTCAAGAGGATGTGGGTTGAACGGACATTGCGGAGAGAGGGCATTGACGTGTGTTTTCTCCAAGAACATAATTTTAGGTGTGGTGGGGATCTGAAGTTGCGGGGTTTTACTTTGTACACTGGTAGTTCTGAAAATTTCAAGGGTGGGGTGTTGGTAGGTATTAGGGAGTCCAGCCCTTTTCATCTGAGGTCATGGGAGGAGGTAGGGGGCGGGAGGATTGTTAGGGTTGATGGTGAATGGGGTGATATCCCGGTTAGCTTCATTGGCGTGTATATGCCCACGGTTAATGTACGTAGTTTAAAGGGTGAGTTTGTGAGGGATTACTTAGTATATGCATTACGGGGACTCCCTGAGGTAACTGTGTTAGCAGGTGACTGGAACTGCATAATTAGGAAGCGTGATGTGGAACCGAGGGGTGCAGGATGTATACTAGCGGAGTTGCGAGACTTACTGGGAGCGGTGGGGGTTCGAGATGTGGTAGATGGTAGGGATGTCATGGTGGAACATACGTTCATAAGGAGAGGATATGCAGCACGTTTAGATCGGGTGTATGTGTCCTCGCGTATAAATGTGGAAGAGGTGCGTAACATAGACGTAGGGTTTTCAGATCATAGAGGTGTGGTGGCAGTATTAGGGTGGGTGGGTGGTGTTAAATTTTATTCGGATCTGTGGAGGATGAATGTAAGTTTGTTAAAAGGGGAGGGGATCGTGAGGGTTTTGCGGTTTGGTGGGAGGGTTTATGGGGTGGAGGCAGGGAGATTAAGGACGTGGTGAAGTGGTGGAATACAACAGCGAAGGAGGCAGTGAGAGGTTATTATAGGCGTGAAGGTGTGGAGGAGGCGGGATATAGGTATGGGTTACAGCGATATTTGGAGCAGCAGTTAAGGGACTGTTACGGAGGGGGGGGAGGGGGGGTGCCATCAGCAGGAAATAGCGTACCTTAAGGGGAGATTACGGGATATTCAGAATGATGTTTTTAGGGCGATAAGGGTACGTAGTCAATTAGAAGAGGTGTTATGGGGGGATAGGCCCTCAGGCACGGTATTACGGAGGTTTCGGAAACGTAGAACGGGCATGACGCTGGCGGCGTTGATGGTGGAGGAGGAGATGGGTGGGTATCATCAGGGTCAGGTGTTACGCACGACAGAGGGGATGTGTGCTTATGCAAGGTTATGGTTTCAGCGAAAATTTGAGGGTAGGGAGAGGGATGAGGTTAGTAGGAGGATTGTTTTGGAGGGAATTCAGGGAGACTGGGAGAGGAGGATAGGAAGGGGTTAGGTGGGAGGATTACAGTTGACGAGGTATGGCAGGCGGTGCAGGGATTGAGGATGGGGAAGGCGCCTGGGGTGGATGGGTTGCCTGGGGACTTCTATGTAGCTCATTGGGACGTATTGAAGGATGTTTTAGTGAAGGTGTTTAATCAGATGAAGGATAGGGGTAAAATGGAGGAAGTACAGAGAACTGGGGTAGTGGTGTTGGTGCCGAAGGGTAGGGATAGTGATAGGTTGCAGGGGTATAGGGCTATAACATTGTTGTGCTCAGACTATAAGATCTATGCAAAGATACTGGCAAATCGCATGAAAAGGGTGTTGGAAAAGGTATTGGAGGTTGGCCAGTATGGGATACCTGGACGTAGCATTAGGACGGGGCATAGGAGAATTAGGAATTTCGTGGAACATAAGGAAGAGGGCGGAGTCCTAGGATTAGACTGGGCAACCGCATATGATAGTGTGGATAGGGAAATGTTGGTTGAGGTTTTATCGAAGCAGGGGTTTGGGAGGAAGTTGTGGGGTGGGTTAGATCCTTATATGATGGGGCTTTAGCAAGGGTACAAGTTAATGGGAAGTTAGGGGTTCAGGTGAGTTTAGAGAGGGGTTTGCGGCAGGGATGCCCCCTGTCGCAGATTCTTTTCGGGTGTCTGCAGGACCCCTTTTATAGATTAGTTAGAGAGGGGGTATGGGACGGGGACAGGTGTGAAGGTTGTGAGACGGGAATAGTAGGATATGTAGATGACACGACCATATTGATAGGGAGTGGTGAGGGGTTAGATAATGTTAATAGGATTATTGAGGTTTTTGGTGGGGCTACTGGTATGTGCATCAACAGGGCGAAATCAAAGTTATTGGAGGTAGGTTCGTGGGTGGGAGGGCCGTTGGGGAGGAGGGGGTGGCTGTGTGTTAATAGTATTAAAATTTGCGGTGTTATTTTCAGTCATTGTAGTGATTTGGCGAGGGGATTAAATTCGGAGGAAGTGGTGAGTAAAGCGCTTGGACGGTTAGGGGGTTTTAGTCCGGGTGAGGTCACGTTGTTGCAGCGTGCCTTGGTGGTTAATGTTTTAATTTATAGTAAACTTTGGTTTGTGGCGGCTGTATATCCTCTCCGGGAGTGTGATATAGGGCGTTTGTTGGCGAGGGTTTATAGATATATTTGGAGTTATGGGAGGCACTGGTTGGCTCGTGAGGTTGTGACGGCTGGAGTGGGGGTGGGGGGTTTGGGGTTGATTCCGTTGAGGAGTAGGCTTCAAAGTTTATTTGTTAAGCAGGAATTTTTGGTGGGAGGGGAGATTGGAGGCAGGAGGGTCGGTAAGGTCATGAGAGAGGTACGTAGGTGGTGGAAGGGTAGGGATTTGTTGCGGTGTGAGGATCTATTGAGGTTTCTTTTAGTAGTTAGGGAGCCTGGGAGAGTGAAGGTGAGTAGGTTGGATAGAGTGGGGAAGGGGGGTAGTGCAGGGGGAAGGTATTTATCCAATGTATAATTGGAAGTTGGTGTGGTACTGGTTGAAGAGGCTGAGGGTACCGCCAAGGGTTCGAGAAACAGGGTATAGGTTTTTATTGGGAATTTTGGCATCTCTGGCACAATTGTGCCAGATGGGAATAATAAGGGAGGGGTTCTGTCTGAAATGTGGTGGTCTCGAGACCGCGTATCATGTAGTTTATTTTTGCGAGGAGCTGGGTGGGGTTAGGGAATGGTTTAGTGGAGTATTGAAAAGGGTAGGGGCGGGGGGTTTGTCGACCCTAAGAGCTTTAAGTATAGATGTGGGGGTTTGTCCTGAGGATGTACGACGGGCAGTAGCATATTTGGTAGTAGAATTCATACATATTTCGTGGAGTATGAGAGAGGCCCCAGGTGACGTCCGCATTAGAGCTTCAGCGGCAGGGTTTTACAGGACTCGGTGTCGTAATCAAGTAGTTTACGAAGGGAGATGGTGTAAGGCTTTTCCTCTGGGATATCGGAATCTTACTGTCGCGATTTTATTAGGGAAAGGGGAGGGTGCGGTAGTAGAGTGAGAGGGCTGGTCAGGGTAGCTGGGGGGTAACAGAGAGTGTGTGTGGCTGTATCTAAGGTTTTTACGGGGTGTCAGGGGATAGGCGGGTGGTTTGGTTTTGATGCTTCATAGTTCAGGCAGTTTCTCTGGTTGTTGGCGGCGTTTTTTTAAAAAAAAAAAAAAAAGTCTGTGGGTGGGGGGACTTGGTAGAAGGTGGGGAGGGTCGGGGGTGTCAGGGTATATCACCTGTTCCTTACCGTGGGCGTCAACACGGTTTTGTGGCGCCTCCTGTGTGTGGAGCCAGGTTTTTTTATGAGTAATGGTAAGACAGGTTCCCATGACCTAGAATGTATGTTGGGCGTGTGTGTGAGTGTGGTTTTGTTTTGTTTGTCATGTTACACTTTTCACTTGCAAGGCCAGCATTGCCTAGGAGTCTATGTTGTATGACTTGTTGGGGCCATGGTTCACATGGTATAGGCTGACTTGTAGCACCTGGTTAGCAGGTGTGTTTAAGTTGTCATATATGTTAGATGTCGTGGAAGTGTTATAATGAAATGTACCTTAGGAAGAAGGTTGTCTTAATATTGGTGTGTTGGTGGCCACTATTTGACAACGACCATTTCTAGGCTTTTCTGTAATCTCTTTTCTAATGAGTATTTTATGAGTTTGACATCAGAGGTAGGGATGGAGGGGGGGGGGTTGTCAAGTTTGTGTGAGTGTTATTTACTGATGGAAGTCTATTAACTTTTAGTAATAGCCTCTGGAGGCTGGGGAGGAGGAGTGGCAAAATATGGGTTGTGTTGGTATAACATTGTAAAGTTTAGGTGAGATGTTTTGTATGGTACTGTAAGGTAATGGGGGTTTTGTAACTTGCATTTTTATTATGTCAATATTATGTTATAGGTCCTGTGGGCCTTTTATTAATATGTATTGTATATATGGTTTAAAAAAAAAAAAAAAAAAAAAAAAAAAAATTGTGTAGGGGATGCTAACAGTGCATCGTTTAGGTTTTCAGGGTACGGGTGCTTTTAGGCACTTGGGGGGGATGGTTCTTTAGAAGGGTGGATATTTGGGGTTTTGAGAAACTACTCCCATGTTTGATATGACATGTTTTGTTTGTTGGAAGTTTCCTTATCTTTTGTCAGGGATATGTATGCTCAAATTGTTTTGTGATATACTCTCTTTGTGGAGTGGAGCAATAAAGACCTTTTGTTTGTAAGGTCATGTGTAGTGTTATAGGTTAGTGTTTTTAGAAGGTTTAGTGTATGACACTTTTATATTTTTCATGCCAGTTTGGCTGTGGGCCCGAATAGGCCCTTGCTAGTGTTTACATTATTAGGCATTTAATATGTTTTGTGTAATGTTGATGTTTAACCTCTTGTTTTGAGGTAAGGTTTTGGTAAATGTTTTTGTACATAACCTGTTTTTAAATAAAATATAAAAAAAAAAAAATTCTACGCATTTCTAGAGTGCAGAGTCAGGCCCCTCAGTCTATCCTCGTAGGGAAGATTTCTGATGTACTTGGGATCAACTTTATCATCCTTCTTCGGACGTTTTCCATCGCATTTATATTATTCTGTAATACGGTGACCAGAACTGTGCAGCATAGTCTAAATGAGGCCTAACCAAATAACTCTTGTTATTTATGCTTTTTGATATGAAGCCAAGAATTCTATTCGCTTTATTGAGAACACTTACGCACTGTTAATCTTAGGTTTAAATTACTGCTAACCAGAACTTTTAACTCTTTCACAGTGATATTAAGATCTACATTATTTAGTTTATAAGTGTCATGGTTATTTTCCTTTCTAATGCATAGAACTTTGCATTTATTTACATTAAATTGCATCTACCACTTCACCGACCGCTGCATCAGTCTATTCAGATCTTCCTTCAGCACCCTTAGTATCTTCGGCAGAATTAATTCGACGGCCTGTTTTGGTGTCGGCAAACTTTGCTTATGTCGCCATTTATTCCCTCATAAATGTCGTGTATGTGAATTGTGAACAAGGGGTCCAACACTGACCCTAGTGGAACACCACTTGTGACAAGTCCCCACTCCGATTTCTCCCCGTCTATGCAAAATCTATGTTAACTGTCAACCATGCCTCTATCCAGGAAAACGTTTCTTCTCCTAATCCACGAGCCTCTACTTTTCTCAGTAACCTCCAATGTGGAACTATCAAAAGCCTGACACAAAGCCTTACACAATATCATATTCATTACCATGATCTACCTCCTCTTGATGCTGGTGATGGCTTCAATCTAAATAATTGGCGCTACCCTCTCCCCTGATCAAAGACCCACTGACCGTGTCAAGTAATCACGCTCCAGTGACAATGTAACTCGTTAATTCACAACTGCGCTGTTATGGGAAGATTGAAAATACTCCGTGGGTTCTCAATGAATGCATATCTGTCAGTTGCAGACTATCATACCATCAAATTCGAAGATATTTGGAATCAGACTTATCTGATTAAAAAAAACAACAAGTCTGCTAATATTATTGACGAAAAAAGTCTTATGTACGTCTGAAGGTAATCGAGGAAGTGAAACAAATTGGTACTCACCTACCAATGTGGAAATTATTAACATAGGAAGCGTTAAATTCGCAGGTATTATACAGCGCCTGTGGGGAATGGAAGGCTTTCAGGAAACTGGAGCACAGATCCAATTTCCTAGTTCAAGAGCCCCTAACCAGCGTCAGGGAACCTCCCTTGAGGGGTGAATGTGGATGCACACCCTCAGGATACTACGACAAGTAAATATTCCCAGCTTTAAGAAACTGAACAAAGGAATATATCACCGTCTGTATACCAGACTATTTTCAGGAATATTCGCAACATGACGCCTTAAATGTCACTTATGTAACCTAAGCATTTGTATAAACTGTCAGGATGGAAGTGAGTAACAGTGGGCTGCAAGTTGCAGTGAGTGAGCTGTAACAGTGAGCTGTAGGTAACAGCGAGTGAGCTGCAAGTAACAGTGTGAGAGCTGCAAGTAACAGTGTGAGAGCTGCAAGTAACGCCCATCTACATCTAACGACCTATTTCTGAAGGCAGCAAATTGAAAACCGTCCAAATAAAAAAATAAAGTCAATGTTTACGTTTTACTCTGCCGGGAGCAAGGGTCTAGTAACCAGTTCTCCTGTATCAATAACTTGTTTCTCCTTTTTCGAGTCACACTGCCTCGGTGGGAAACTGCCGTTGTGCTTAAAAAAAAAATACATTTTACGTAGGTTTATTAGGTTTAAAGACTATCAACCAAACAGTCAGTAACTGTGCATGAAACCTGTACATCAGCACATATACGCTGATACACATCTCTCGGTGTATTCACCAATATATGACAACATCTAACAGAAATATGCTTACTAGTCAGGTGCTGAGAGACCCGTTACTCGGAGGTAGAGACGCTGTGAAAAGTGTTGGGTTGAAGGTCGAGACAGTCCGAGGAGCCGTATGAACACTACTGTTGGGATTCCGGGTTCAGATACTTACCGAAGCAGTTTCCACTGACTGGAAACTGCTTCTTGCTATTATCCGCGTAAATGATCATGATGAGCCATTGTGTACCTTTCTTCAGGGCCTTATCAGAAATTTCATAGGTACTATAATAATTTGTAATAATTTACCTATTTCATGAAGGTAACGAAATTTGCAACTGATAGACTAAGACAGCTGCACAATCTTTCAAAGGTTTAAGTTGCACAAAATAAAACTGAACCTCCTGTGAACGAGCAAAACACTGAAATCTTTTTTTTTTTTATATATATTTTATACTGAAATCTAAGTCTGTGTACACCAAGGTTATGCTCCGCGAGGTGTATCTTTCTGTTGATATATACCGAACTTACTTTACTCTCTGTTGTAGGGATTGAGGTATTATTTTTTTTTTTTTTATTTTATTGAAAACCATACATGAATACATCAGAAACCAAATACACCACACAAAAGAACATCACCTTACATATCCCACTAACAACATATAGTTCACAGACAGGAGCAGCTAGGTCTTTCATTATGAACATAAACCCTAGAGCAAAATTCCACATGACACAAAGTACATAATGTACAACATATATTAGATGAAGGTGAAACAAGCCATTCTCGCCCATAGCGACCTCCCCCCCCCCTTTTAGGACAGGACATGGAACAACTGGTCCCTCATACAGGACTAATTGACACCTTAACACATAACTTATACCAACCTACACCCTATCCCGTACCTTATCCCTGTATATTCTCTCTATAAAATAAAAAACCTATATAATTCACACACCTAGTGCCGGTTAGCACCCAAATCACATCAAAAGCAAATTACCCTTGACACTACGTATGAAAATAAAAAGTCACCTAGTCAAAATGCTACAAAATTAACAATTATTTACAAAACTATAACACACTAGAAAGTGTCTGTTATACAAGAAGCTCACAACACTGAAGCTATACACGTACAAAAATATATGACATGTACAATATAGAAATAATCATGCTTATTAACACATCCAACCTCGTCAAAATATATCAAAGAGTTAATATATCATCATATATATGTGTCCTGACGTATCGGGTCATAGCCCGATGCACCTGAATATAAAATAGGGGGTTTACCTTTAGACCTGACATATCTCCTCCCCACAGATTGCAAATCACCCTGTTCAGTTATAGGATCCGTATCAATATCCAGCACTCCCCGTACCCCACTGGTTCCGCTCACACTGTTAGGTGACCTTTGCTTAACGTCCACCAAAGCCTTTTTACAATTCCTCTGAGCTGGTGTGAGAACATCGTCCTCCTCCATAATCATGGCTCTCTTCCTAGAACCAAAACTAACCTCCATATCAGGTCCCCTATCTTCATTATGTACCATTACTGGCACCTTTTGCACACTCAGATTGGTAATCTCAGGACAGTTGTCCCCCAGTCCGTCCACCACACACAGTATTTCCTCCACCGTCTCATTCGAGCCCACCTGCACCTGACGTTGCGAGCCGTCCAACAGCCTACACAGCATCTCTGGGATCTCTTCCACAATACCTAAATCCAGCTCTACATCCGCATTCTCCACTCTTCGCTCCACTGTCCTTTGCACGTTATCCGGTAGTGTCTGACACACATCCACCGATGCCTGCACAATATCACTCCACTTTGCAGTTCCTCTCACGCCCACACCGTCCATCTGTCTGTGTGTGCCTTCATCCACAGCCCCAACAGTATGCCTGTCATCCTGTCTCCTCCCCTGTCGCTTAGCACACTCAGCTGCAATGTGATCATATGAGCTACATATACGACAAGTTCTACGTTGACCCACATAAGTGACGTAAACCTGCGTTCTAAAGTCAGGCAACACTACGTAGGAAGGTATGGCCCTCCTCAGCGTCATTTTCAAATTGAAAGATCCCTCCGGTGTTCCTTCGTAGAAACCGTCGGACCATCTACCCATGACTGCATAATGAATGATTCCATAAACCTTAAAGGCCTCTCTCACATCATGTTCGTCGGCCTCAAACGGTAGGTTACGTATACGAATCCAAGTATATTGTCGTGATACGTCTTTCAATTTAACCTCCACCGACTCGTTGACCTGTAGACGTCAATCCTCAAACGTGTCAACAAGCGTCTCATACACCTGTGTTGTCATTAGCTTCACGAAGATTCTCACACTGCCGTTGAGGGCTATGCCGTAAATATCGCCCTTGTCGATGCCATACGTGTCTCTAATGATAGCTGGTAACAGGAGAGTTGCGTTATTTGGATAAATAGCCCCACGAACAAGCTCCACACAGACAGTGTTAATGCGCCGTCGATACTGCTCCGCCATCCTGCTTTGAAAACAAGTAGTTACCACTGCTCCACAAGAGGGCAGACCAGACCACCTGCCACGGCCAAGGCTGGGCAGCGACGTGAGGTATTATTAACCGATAATGAACTGGTTACATGCAGCCTTAAAGATAGTTTGTGTAGTCGATGGGCTTTAAACGCAATTAACCAATCATCCATTGGATAGGCTTATCTTACAGTTATACAGCATTATCAGGAATATCTTTTTACGTAGATTGTGTATTAAATCTATTTTATCTTGAAGCTTTAAGAAATAGGATGTCTTGACAGTGTCTTGTCAAACCCAAACCGTGGAACTCTGTGTTCATTAAGAACTGCAAGAAACCTCTCTCACAGGCCCTAAGTATACTATGGAGGAGCTTAGACACAGGCGAGATTCCACAGTCACTAAAAACAACGGATATAGCCCCACTCCATAAAGGTGGCAGCAAAGCAGTAGCTAAGAACTACAGACTAGGGATGTATCGGATGTGAAAAATTTAGATATCCGGTATGCGGATGTCTTACTTACTCATTTTACGGATGCGGATGCGGATGCGGATGTAAGAAATTGTGCGGATGTTCCGGGGATTTCGGATGCGGATGTAAGAAATTGTGCGGATGTTCTGCGGATGTTGATGCGGATGTATATGCGGATATCTGTTTGCTGTGAAATGCGGATGCGGATACGGATGTAAGATTTTGTGCGGATGTTCCGCAGATGCGGATGCGAATATCCGATACATCACTACTAGTACAGACCAATAGCTTTAACGTCCCATATCATAAAAATATTTGAAAGAGTTCAAAGAAGGAGGATAGCAAACCACCTGGACTCCCAAAAATTGCAACATGGTTTCAGAGTAGGTCGCTTCTGCCTCTCGCAACTGCTAGACCACTATGATATGGTCTTAGATGTTCTGGAAAACAAACAGAATGCAGATGTAGTATACACAGATTTTGCAAAAGCCTTTGACAAGTGCGATCATGATGTAATAGCACACAAAATGCGTGCTAAAGGGATAACTGGCAAAGTAGGCAGATGGATTTTCAACTTTCTAACCAATCAAACACAAAGAGTAGTGATAAACAGTTAAATCGGATGCTGCAATAGTGAAGAGCTCTGTCCCACAAGGCACAGTACTCGCACCTATCCTGTTCCTCATTCTCATATCAGACATAGACAGTGATGTATCATCCTTTGCAGATGCTACTAGGATCTGCATGAGAGGACACGGCAAATCTCCAAGAAGATATAAACCAAGTTTTCCAATGGGCAACAGAGAACAATATGATGTTCAATGAAGACAAATTCCAACTACTCCGTTATGGAAAACTGGAGGAAATAATAGCTAGGACTGAGTATACTACAAACTCTAATCACACAATAGAGCAGAAAAGTAATGTGAAGGACCTGGGTGTGGTAATGTCCGAAGACCTCACCATCAAGGACCACAACAATGCCACTATCACATCTGCGAGGAAACTGATAGGATGGATAATGAGAACATTCAAGACAAGAGATGCTAAGCCAATGATGATCCTTTTTAAATCATTATACATTAACATCCCCATTCAAGGCAGGTGAAATTGCAGATCAAGAGAATGTACAGAGAACCTTTACTGCATGTATAAGTTCCATCAAACCTTAACTACTGGGAACGCCTGGAAGCACTAGATTTATATTCACTGGAGCGCAGGTGAGAGAGATATATCATAATCTACACCTGGAAGATTCTGGAGGGACTGGTCCCTAATATGCACACAGAAATCACTCCATACGAAAGCAAAAGACTTGGCAGACGGTGCAACGTACCCCTAGTGAAAAGTAGGGGCGCCATTGGTACACTAAGAGAAAACACAGTAAGTGTCCGGGGCCCAAGACTGTTCAACAGCCTCCCACCAGGGGCATTACTAGTAGACCTCTGGTTGTCTTCAAGAGGGAGCTGGACAGATACCTAAAGTCAGTGCCAGATCAGCCGGGCTGTGGTTTGTACGTTGGACTACGTGCAGCCAGCAGTAACAGCCTCGTTGATCAGGCCCTGATCCACCGGGAGGCCTGGTCGTAGACCGGGCCGCGGGGGACGTCGATCTCCGGAATACCCTCTAGGTAGGTAGGTTCCACACAGAATACTGCAGCTATCATCCATTTCTTTGGATCAAACATATTTACATTAAATTCAAAGACCCTTGTGCAATAGAACTGACAAGTAATTTGATAAATGGACAGAATTTTGGAATAATTTGTAGAAGTAATTTTAACTACTTCTCAGAACGAAGATATAAAGGTCATTCTTCCAATTAATTTACAGATTTTTTGTTCTCTCGGATCAAAGATGGTAACCGGCCAGGTAAAGAGCCTCCAAGGCTTACATACCCAGTTGCATACATGTTATTTATGGAAGTAAATGGTATAAAATACAGACATGTTATGTATATTGATTCACTGAAAACTTATTTATATAAAAATGACAATGCATGACTGCCCTTCGTATGTGTGCTCCAGTAGGCAAGTTTGAAGGTCATGTCCTTCACACGAAACACTGTACTGAAAACTTGTTTATGACAGATAAAAACACATTATTTCAGTATGACATTTATTATGTTGATCCACAATACATGACTGGCCAATCAGCGTTCATAACATTATCTTCTTCTCTTCTTCGGTGTCATGATCTCGGTGGAAAAATTTCAACTTGTTTATTACATAAAAACACATTATTTTAGTATGACAGTTATCATGTTACTCTAAAACATACCAGTAATACATAATTGGCCAATCAGCGTAGCAAAAGTCTGTTCCTAACATTATCCTCTTCTCGTCTTCGATGTCTTGATATCTGTGGAAAATTTTCGACGTTCTTCCGACAAAAGAGATGGTGACAACGCACACTTGACCCTTGCCCGTAAAAATAGTGTTCGTGAAAGTATTGTTTGATTTACACCACAACGCACTCTTAGTTACCTCGCCTCTCTCGTTCCTAAGATCCACCGTAATGGAACATTCGGGGATGTTTCTGCATACTATTTTCTTAAGTTGCAAAAGGCGGAATGATCTGAAATGAGTGACCATTACATGCTCATTGTTTTCGTTGGAAAATGTACGTAGCAGAGACACTGTCAGCTTGTGCGCACTCAAGGTCACGACCCTCGAGTGAATCCTTTCAGGTCCTCGCCTCGAACATGCTACAGTTCTCTCTTTAATGATTGTCAATATGTTATTCCTCTCGTAACTAGTCAAGATACCAGAAGGAAGTACAAAATTCTGTAGCTGGGGTGTCTCCATGGCGATGTAACTGACGTAAGGAAGAAACTCCTGGATCAAAAGACGTAGCTTCTTACCATTAAAAGCTGCCTTTTTTAGGCGTGCACGGCCCCTGTGGTGGTGGAAAAGACAACAGAAAGTTAGTAAAGATTTACAAATCTAAGACATAATAAAATCCTCAAATACAAACTTATTGATTTGGATGCTACCTTATTATTCACTTTATGGAATCGAACTTCCGTCTTACTAAAAATAAATATTCTTGTAGATTCTGTCTGATATCTTTCCCATTTCCCCGGCTTAATAGCTGTTTTCTTCTTTTGATAAACATTCGTCTATACAGCGAAAACTCACCAGGCCAGCAGACCACGGAACACAGACGCATCCATGTAACGTTGTTGTCTCTTGATAAGATGACGTAGAGCAGCTAGACTAAGTTGCCCGAACTCCGGACTAATCCACACGTTGTCCCTAGCTCTATGCAGGCACTGGAACGCATAACGAGGGAGAACAATTAGGTTAGTGAACGAGGAACAATTTCCAGTATATGAAACCTTTAAATTTTTCATAGTTGTAGCCTCAATAATGGCAATTTAAATAGTACTACATTTCAAAGCTTGTATTGTATTCTCAGGGTAATAATAATTACGTGGTGAATTGCTTGGTTCAACTAACTGTGGCGACTTTCTCCTTCCTTGAATTTAATTACTCAACTAAAGAACAAAAAGATACAATGCAGAAATAACCCGCACGTAGGAGAAATAAGCTTATAACGACGTTTCGGACCAATGACAGCGTGACAAGTCGGTGCGAAACGTCGTCATAAACTAATTTCTCTTATGTGAGGGTTATTTGTGTACTCAACAAAAATTTACTGACCTTGAAACACAGAGTGAGAAGTTCTTCAATGTCGAGAAGTGCAGCCACGTTGTACACGTCGTAGATGTTTTGGTCAGTCAGTCGCAGACCCACGTACTGAACATAAAAAATAATAGTATATGTAATGATGAATGTGACATACAAATATTTCTCAGCTATGAAAAAATGTTCACGAGGAAAAGTAAACTGACTTTTAAAAAAAGGCCACACTGGGCTTCTTAAATAGTAGCCAAATATTTTTACAAATAATTCTGATATAACTGCCAATTAATACTGTGTAATTCCCGACATGTTATCCGATGTAAGTGTAAGAGATAATCCGTCATAAATTCTACTCACAGTAATGCAATCTAAGGCGAGGCTAAACATTAGATATTTGTCTGCTAGGATAAGCACATCCAGGGCCATTTCTACGCTGCCGAAGGCTTTAAATCCGGTATACATGTACTTCACAATCCATCTGAAGGCCTCTTGTGAGTCTCCAGGTAGATGCATCTCTTCCTTCTCGGTCAGCAACCCAAAGAACATAGCTTGGAACACAGGAGAACTCCTAGCCAGGATATGTCGGTGAACCTATACAAAAATACTAATGAGAATAACTGTTGCAATGATTTTCTTTAAAGTAAACAACAAGAAAAGCAAATAATATCTCAAAGAGCAGTCACAACAAAGATAAAAACAATAAAAGTATTATTAGTACCTATGTGTTATTATTGTTGTTATTAAAGAATTGAGACACTTATGCAACATATGGGAATCTATATTGAAGATATTGAACATATGTGAATCTTCAATAAAAATTCCCATTTGTTGCATGCCTCAATTCTTCAAGTTGTCGGTTTTCTAAACCATTTATCACATTATTATTATTCTTACGTGTTTTTTCTAAACCACTAGAAATAATAATTAAGCCACAATGTTAATAAAGATATCGTAATAATGTTGGAAGAATTACCGGGAGAGCGAAACGTTACGACAGTAAAATGTCACATTAGTTGTACTTGTGACCTAACACTAAAAATATATGTATTAATATTGGTAGAATTACCGACAATATGTTAAGTAAAAGGACACAAATGCAACTAATGAGACATTTTATTGTGGCGACGTTTCGCTCTCCAGGAGCTTTTTGCTTGTAACGGCTTGAAAAAGCTCCTGGAGAGCGAAACGTTGCCACAATAAAATGTCTCATTAGTTGCATTTGTGTCCTTTTACTTAACACTAAAAATATAGTTAATATATACATCACCCTAATGGATGTGTTGTCCGCTAAATAGATGGTGAGATCAGAGAAGTGTGTCTCATGGATGACGTAGGAGAGAGGATCAGCTGGTTCAAAGAAGTTTTGCAGCCATCTGTTGTGATGAAGTACCGAAGACATGTTGACAGTCACGCACCACCTGTAACGAGACAAGAGAAACATAGAGCACAAGACATCAGAATATAAGAACATAAGAAAGAAGGAACACTGCAGCAGGCCTACTGGCCCATTCGAGGCAGGGTTAATTCTCCCACCGACTTAAGCCAATGCCTTGACCTGGTCAGGTCAGTCACATTCACTTAAGGGAGGAGCACGAAATCTGACACAAGCTAGTCAGGTCCAACTCATCAGCAAATTTGCTTATTCTGTTAGTGGGATGGATTGTGAAAGACCTGCCTAGTATGGGCCAACAGGCCTGCTGCAGTGTTCCTCCTTTCTTATGTTCTTATGTTATGTCGCTATTTATTCCCTCATCTATCACACATGACATGACACATTTGCAGACATTTGACAGCAGCTCTCGGTCTTCAGTCTCCCTACGATCCCCGTTGGGGAGGGGAATTTATACCTTATGTTATGCAAATCGTGTCAAGATCAAACCCAACAGTGGCACTGAATGATTCTACAAAACTTGCTCTAGCAGTTGCTGTTCGGAGCGTGCTACAGGTGAAGTTCAACACCATATTGACCTTGAAAGAAGCATTTATTGTTGTCTGCAACGATGATGAAGATGCAGAGAAGCTACTCACTACAACAGCCACCACCACTCTCTCTGATCGAGGATTTACTGTCATGTCATCTCCAGCTCTCAGGGCAAGGAGGACAGTTTTCCTTAAGAATCTTGATAAGCTTCTCACAGTTCAACCTATCGACGAACTCAAGACATCCATTGAAGATCAAAACTCATGGGCCACAGTGGAGAGCATCATGAAAATACCTACAGCTTCCTCCATGCTCAAGGTCACGCTTACTGACGTCAACATGGCTGCCACTGCATTAGCCGACGGTCTTGCTGTATATTATTGCTTCGTCAGCCCCACCTGCATCGAAGCTGAGAGATTCCACTACATTTCTCATTGTTGGACCTGTTACTCTTATTCACACAACACCAGCGACTGTCCTGTGAAGGAAAAGAAGTTTTGCACTACATGTAGTAGTGAAGGACATGATTTTAGATCATGCACCGCCGCTGCTCCACCAACACCATCTTGCCTCAACTGTAAAAGCAACGATCATCACACTCTTGCTGCTAAATGTCCCACTCGTAAAGACATTATGAAGAAGACCCAAGAAGCAGCACAGAAAAAATCATCTTCTAAATCACCCACCTATGCTGCTATTACAAAACTACAAGCTACCACAACTAAAATTCTTCAAGCTTCCACGCAACCTACTACTACCAGCATTGCACCTGCCATCTACTACTGTATGATTTATGCTCATATGCATAATGTTGCTGTTCCTGGGACATTCAACGAACTCTTCAAATTAAACAACATGCCAGAGTTCAAATTCCCAGATTATCCACCATCTTCTGTGATACTCAACAATATTGTTTATTTAGACTTTAGTAAGGCTTTTGATAGAGTACCGCACCAGAGACTGTTAAAGAAAGTGGCAGCTCATGGCATTGGGGGAAATGTTCTGTCATGGATCGAGTCATGGCTCACAAATAGGAAGCAGAGAGTGTGCATAAATGGGGTTAAATCCGAATGGGGACTTGTAACAAGTGGTGTTCCACAGGGATCAGTCTTAGGCCCATTGTTATTTATAATATATATCAATGACCTTGAAGTGATATGAGCAAATTCGCCGACGACACGAAGATAGGTAGGATAATTGATTCAAACATAGATGTCATAGAACTTCAGGAAGATTTAGACAAGGTAAATTAGACACATATGCAACACTTGGGTATCTTTATTGAGGAAACGTTTCGCCACACAGTGGCTTCATCAGTCCATACAAAGGAGAATCGTGAAGAACAGGAGGAGTGTGAGGTTGTCAAGCCCTCAATCTTGAGTAGATGTTGTCAGTCCATCAATCTTGAATAGAATAACAGCATATGAGCAGAGGGAGCTTATATACTGTAGACAGGAGAGGTTCAATGTGGAAGTAGGTCGTGCCCAAGGAATAGGCAAGCGAAGAAATCCCTGTATTAAGATACCAAGATGTTGCAGTGTCAGACATTGAACAAATGTGATACCTCCTACAACTGCTGCACCTCTCCTGTCTACAGTATATAAGCTCCCTCTGCTCATATGTTGTTATTCTATTCAAGATTGATGGACTGACGGTCATCCGTCAGTACCCGTGTGTCAGCACATATGAACCATGCCAGTCCAAGGACTCAGCACTAAAAGGCGCTACTCATGGAACAACGACTCTCAGGGCACCTTGGAGGAGGTTCAAGCCCCCCCCAAGAAGGTCAAGGATCAACCGAGTGGCGGGGATACTGCCATAGAGCTGAACTCCCCATCGGTCCAGACAACGGTGCCGGGGCCTGCCCAGGATCCCAGCCTGGAGGATCCTACCTCAGATGGGGCTGGGGAGTTTACCCTGGTGGTCAGGGGAAGGAACCGGTCTGGTCGCGCTCAGACAGCCAGTTCCTTCAACAGGTTTATATTCCCCACCTACGAGATGGTGAGGGAGTTGGAGACAGCAGTTCCCTCCAGCAAGCTCAGCTGCGAAATCACGCTCAGGGGAGAGATCCTGGCCAAGCCTCGGGACGAGGATACATACGTCAGGATCAAGACCATGGCTTCTCAGAACCCAGGGATAAGGGAGCTCTTTGCCCAGGACAAGGTGAGCAAGGGGGTTGTCGAGCACGTCCCTTTGCCCATCCCAGCAGAGCGCTTCCTCGAAGTGCCCAACATATCCAAGGCCGAAAGACTAACTACGGGAATCAACAAGGCACCGACTCGGAGCGTACTGATCCACCACAGGGGGCCCCTTCCTGCCCACATACACCTAGGAATGTGGGGGAAATTCAAGACCCGGGCCTACATAGATGGCCCGCTCCAGTGCTACAATTGCCAGGGATTCAACCACATTGCAGCCACCTGCCAGCATGTGAAAAAGTGCGGGGTCTGCAGCAAGCAGCACGACTCCAGGGACTGCATAGCCCTGCTCAGGCAGAACAACCCCGAGATTCAACGCCCAGAGCCCAGATGTGTCAATTGTGGGAAGAGGCACCACGCCTGGAATCGGAGCTGTCCTGCTATAACGCAGCGGTGGCAACAGATACGGCAGCGGCACGCCCCTACGACGACCACAGCAAAGCCCAACACTCGGGGCCCCCAGCAGCAACAGACAGGGTCGACGACCAACCCATGTTACACTCAGCAGCGGCCACCAGGGACACACATCACAGCTTCCCAGAGCCAGCCCACGACCTACAACACCGAGTTCCCAATGCTGGGCTCCTGCCAGACAGGACAAGGTACAGCTCCCGGCACGAACCAGGGTGGCCAACGACCCGGACAAGCGCCAAAGCCTCAGAGAAAGCAGAATCGTGGGACGAACAAAGCTCGGCTCAGGGATGCTGCGCAAGGGGCTGGGGCCACACGGCAACAGCAGCCCCAGAGCCCAATCGAGACACCAGCAGCCGCCTCGACCCTGAGCGATGGGGAACCGGACTCCAAGAATGCCAGCTTCACCTCGATGATCATGATGATCACGGAGTGCATTTCAAACCTGCTCCCGTCTATGGTGGACCGGGAGAACTGCAGAGAGCTCCTAGGCACCCTTTTCAGCTTGGTTCTGCTGGACCCGAAGTCGTCAGCAAAATTGCAGGAACATCTCGGCAGGGTCTTCGAGTCCACAATCAAGAGGAGACAGGAAATGATGACTCCATCGAGGGAGTCCATGGACGAACAGGAGTGGATGGAGTCCGACGGGTCGCTCTCCAACCAACATCTGCGGTCTGCGACAGAAAATCCACCTCGTCGTCGAAACGGCAGTCCAGGAGGCAATCGACGTTTTCCTGCTCCAGGAGACCTTAGTGAACCCGCAGCCACGCATACCGGGATTCTCGGCCTACCTACAGCGAGCTGGAGTTCCCGCCAGGGGCATGGCAGTCTACGTGAGGAACTCCATTCCCCACTCAATCGTCAGCGACCCCATCAGAAGAGACCTACATTCACTTGACGAGCAGGGCCGGCAAGCAACAATCAATTGGATACCAAGCCACATCGACCTTGCTGGGAATGATGCGGCGGATGGGGCGGCTAAGTCTGCCACACTTGCGGCCCAACCTGCGACTACAATTGCCATTAGCCGTAGGCAGGTGCACCTGGGGGCAGCTTCGGCAGCCAGACGCCCACTACCAGCACCGGGAGCATCTCGGAGCCGGCACTGGTATGACAGAGCGACACGTAGGGAGCCCCCACCAAACATGAGGAAACTGAACAGGGAGCTGCAAGTCAGCGTCCACCGCCTGCGCCTCGGCTACCCTACTGCAAAGCGCCTCATAGAACGCATGAGTGAGGAGCTTTGCCGCCACTGCGACCGGATGGTTCCAAAGCCTCTAGTTCACTATATGCTTGACTGTCCTGCGACGACGGCCATCCGCCGCAGGCACTTCCCGATGGCACCTGGGGATCTGACCCGCGAGGACAAAGCAGCCCGGCTGGTTTACCTGGCCACCCATGATTTGGAGACACTACTCCCAGTCCTAGCCACCCACCCGCCCCCTCGATGACGACGCCGGAGAACCCCGACGACGAACAAGACTACCCACTACAGCTATTTCTTCTCTCACTTCCTTCTTTCTTATCCCACATCCTTCTTCTTCCTATGTAGGTAGAACCACAGCCTGAAGTACCAAGATCTGTTGATGAAGATGCTACGTCAGAAGACACTCCCCATCATGGGGAGCCACAGCAAGAAAGAAAGAAGATGACACCCTCTACCCAGGGGGCCAATGCCGGGTCACCATTTGGAGAAGACCCGGGCCGGATGTACCGGCGAACATACAACAACAACAACAATGGACTGACAACATCTACTCAAGATTGAGGGCCTGACAACCTCACACTCCTCCTGTTCTTCACGATTCTCCTTTGTATGGACTGATGAAGCCACTGTGTGGCGAAACGTTTCCTCAATAAAGATACCCAAGTGTTGCATATGTGTCTAATTTACCAACTCGTCGGTTCTCTGAACCATTCATTCACAAGATTTAGACAAACTTAATTCGTGGTCAGAAAAGTGGCAGATGCAGTTCAATGTAGATAAATGCAAGGTTCTGAAGCTCGGGA
The DNA here is from genome assembly GCA_009830355.1 of Cherax destructor. Classification (NCBI taxonomy): domain Eukaryota; kingdom Metazoa; phylum Arthropoda; class Malacostraca; order Decapoda; family Parastacidae; genus Cherax; species Cherax destructor. Next base: position 136,790 of record WNWK01003945.1, read on the forward strand.
GAGTCCATAACCCAAGCACTTATAAGTTAAATAACGTAGAACTTAGCCATACAGAATGCGAGAAGGACTTGGGGGTGATGGTAAGCAGCAACCTTAAACCAAGACAGCAATGCCTAAGCGTACGTAATAAGGCAAATAGATTACTGGGATTTATATCAAGAAGTGTTAGCAACAGAAGTCCAGAGGTTATATTACAGCTTTATACATCATTAGTAAGGCCTCACCTAGATTACGCAGCTCAGTTCTGGTCTCCATATTACAGAATGGACATAAATTCGCTAGAAAACATTCATCGTAGAATGACTAAATTAATACATAGCATTAGAAATCTTCCTTACGAAGAAAGATTGAAGACCCTAAAATTACATTCACTTGTAAGACGTAGAATGAGGGGAGACATGATCGAGGTATACAAGTGGAAAATGGGTATTAACAAAGGGGATATAAATAAGGTCTTGAGGATATCTCTCCAAGAGAGAACCCGCAATAATGGATTCAAGTTGGATAAGTTTAGATTTAGAAAGGATATAGGAAAGTATTGGTTTGGAAATAGGGTAGTTGATGAGTGGAACAGTCTGCCTAGTAGGGTGGACCTGACTTAACTCAGTGAAGACGTGTCTTGTGTGCTCTCTGTCAATCTGAAGAAGATGTCCTCTCTTGAGCTACTCTACCAGCAGCTGAAGGAAGAACTGAGGGTAGCTAAGCTTGAGATACAGCGACTGACTGAGGAAAACAAGAGGATTCGTAGTAATCCTCCTGTTGAGAATCCTCAAGCCAGGAAAGGAACCTGGACAGTGGCTAAAACGCATGGGACAAAGTTAAGGCTCAAGAGGACGGGTGGAAAGGTAGAAACAACGAAGACCCAGGAGAATGTTGTGGAAACATCGAACCCATTCTCCGTGCTACCCGATGAATGTGAGTCGACTTCTGGGAGCGTCACGACGAAAGACACAAAGGAAGGTAAAAACATTGTTGTTGTTGGGGACAGTCAGGTTAGGTACATGGATAGGGCTTTCTGTTTGATTGATAGGAGTAGGAGACAGAGGGTTTGCTTTCCTGGGGCTGGGATGGAGGATATTGTTAGCCGTCTGGACGACATCATGAGAGGTAATGGGAGCAATCCTATTATCTGTCTCAGTGCTGGAGGCAACGATGTTGGCAGACGTAGGAGTGAGGACCTGACTAGCAGGTTTAGGTCAGCAATAGACATAATTAGGAAGAAGGGTGGGAACCCTGTCATATGTGGTATTTTGCCAAGGAGAGGAGTTGGAAATGAATGGCTGTCCAGGGCAATTGGTGTCAATTGCTGGCTGGACAAATACTGTAAGGAAAATTCAGTAACATTCATTGACAACTGGGACCTCTTCTATGGCAGAAATGACATGTATGCCAGGGATGGGGTTCACTTATCCAGGTCTGGGGTGGGGGCACTGGCAACTGCAGTGGAGGGAGCTGTTAGGGCTTTAAACTAGAAATAGTTAGTGGTATGGGTTTTGGGGGGAAAACAGAGAAGTCCCAGTGTAGTAATATTATAAGTTGTAGGAGAACTAGTAATAGACAGAATAAGGTAGATAGTGGAAAACTAGTGACACTAGATGACAAGGACAGTAATAGGTATAGTGGAAAAACAGAGATGAGCAGGAAGGGTAAAGAGAAAGGAGGGTCTCTAAATATATATTACACCAATAGTCGTAGTGCTAGGAATAAGATGGACGAGTTGAGATTAGTTGCAAGTACGGGTAATATTGATGTTTTTGCAATAACTGAGACATGGTTTAATATGAAAATCGGGACTTGCCTGCCGAATGTCACATTCAGGGTTTTAAATTGTTCCAAGTAGACAGAAGTATCGGGAAAGGGGTGGGGTGGCACTCTATGTCCGTGATCATTTAAATTGTTGCATAAAAACGGGTATAAAGTCTGAACTAACACATACAGAGTCTGTCTGGATAGAATTTTCAGAGGGGTGTGAAAATTGATTTTAGGCGTGATTTACCGTCCTCCAAACTTAGATAGGGAACAAGGGAGACTACTTTGGGAGGAAATTGTTAAGGCCACAAGACACGATAACGTAGTAATTTAGGGACTTTAACTTTAGTCAGATTGATTGGAATTTCATGACAGGGAATTTAGAATCTAACGACTTTTAGAAGTAGTTCAGGATTGTTTTTGAAGCAGTTTGTAACAGAACCTACAAGGGGAAATAACCTACTTGACTTGGTTCTGGCAAGCAAGGAAACCCTTGTTAATAATTTAGAAATTACAGAGGAACTCGGCTCAAGCGACCACAAGTCAATTACCTTTAGCATTGAATGGATGTATGATAGTAGGGATAATTCAGTAATGGTCCCAGATTTTCGCTTAGCAGATTATAATGGACTTGGAGAACACTTATCAACTGTGGACTGGGGTGAAGAAGAGAGGTATCAATATGACAGTTTTCTTAACACTATACAGGCTGCCCAAAGAACATTTATCCCGTATAAAGAAATTAGATCAAGTAGAAATGACCCAAAATGGATGAATAATAGGCTCAAATATCTTTTAGGGCAGAAGAAAGGAATTTATAGGCGCATAAAAGAGGTGAGGGTCATCTTATAAATCAGTACACTGACATTAAGAGGGACGTTAAAAGGGAATAAGAAAAGCTAAACGGGACTATGAAATTAAAGTTGCTAGGGATTCAAAAACTAACCCAAAAGTTTTTCCAGGTTTATAGAACAAAAGTTAGGGATAAGATAGGTCCCCTTAAAAATAACTTTGGACATCTTACTGACAAGGAGAATGATATGTGCTCTATTTTTAATAATTATTTTCTCTCGGTTTTCACACAGGAAGACATTAATAATATCCCAGTAATTAATTTTTACAGAGGCCCAGAAGAAGATAAATTATATAATATCACAGTCACTAGCGAAATGATTATGAAACAGCTGGACCGACTGAAACAAAATAAATCGCCGGGTCCTGATGAGCTTTTTGCAAGGGTTCTTAAGGAATGCAAAATGGAACTCTGTGAACCAATATCTAACATTTTTAATTTATCTCTTCAAACAGGTGTAGTGTCTGATATGTGGAAGATGGCTAATGTAATTCCTATTTTTAAAGCAGGGGACAAGTCACTACCGTCAAACTACCGCCCAATAAGCCTGACCTCAATTGTAGGCAAATTACTTGAGTCAATTATAGCTGATATTATTAGAAGCCATCTAGATAACCATAATTTGATTAATGATACCCAGCATGGATTCACGAGGGGCCGTTCCTGCCTATCTAATTTATTAACCTTCTTCAGTAAAGCTTTGAGGCTGTTGATCACGATAAAGAATTCGATATTGTTTATTTAGACTTTAGTAAGGCTTTTGATAGAGTACCGCACCAGAGACTGTTAAAGAAAGTGGCAGCTCATGGCATTGGGGGAAAAGTGCTGTCATGGATCGAGTCATGGCTCACCAATAGGAAGCAGAGAGTGTGCATAAATGGGGTTAAATCCGAATGGGGACTTGTAACAAGTGGTGTTCCACAGGGATCAGTCTTAGGCCCATTGTTATTTATAATATATATCAATGACCTTGATGAGGGAATTACTAGTGATATGAGCAAATTCGCCGACGACACGAAGATAGGTAGAATAATTGATTCAAACATAGATGTCATAGAACTTCAGGAAGATTTAGACAAACTTAATTCGTGGTCAGAAAAGTGGCAGATGCAGTTCAATGTAGACAAATGCAAGGTTCTGAAGCTCGGGAGTGTCCATAACCCAAGCACTTATAAGTTAAATAACGTAGAACTTAGCCATACAGATTGCGAGAAGGACTTGGGGTGATGGTAAGCAGCAACCTTAAACCAAGACAGCAATGCCTAAGCGTACGTAATAAGGCAAATAGATTACTGGGATTTATATCAAGAAGTGTTAGCAACAGAAGTCAAGAGGTTATATTACAGCTTTATACATCATTAGTAAGGCCTCACCTAGATTACGCAGCTCAGTTCTGGTCTCCATATTACAGAATGGACATAAATTCGTTAGAAAACATTCAGCGTAGAATGACTAAATTAATACATAGCATTAGAAATCTTCCTTACGAAGAAAGATTGAAGACCCTAAAATTACATTCACTTGTAAGACGTAGAATGAGGGGAGACATGATCGAGGTATACAAGTGGAAAATGGGTATAAACAAAGGGGATATAAATAAGGTCTTGAGGATATCTCTCCAAGAGAGAACCCGCAATAATGGATTCAAGTTAGATAAGTTTAGATTTAGAAAGGATATAGGAAAGTATTGGTTTGGAAATAGGGTAGTTGATGAGTGGAACAGTCTGCCTAGTAGGGTTATTGAAGCTAGGACCTTGAGTAGTTTCAAATTTAGGTTGGATAAATTCATGAGTGAGAGGGTTGGATTTGAGTGGGACTCCGCATGAGTGGGTAGAATTGTCAAAGCTTATTTCTTGGGTAGCATTGAAAATTGGCTTGAGCAAATATTCTGTTAGTGGGACGGATTGTGAAGGACCTGCCTAGTATGGGCCAACGGGCCTGCTGCAGTGTTCCTCCTTTCTTATGTTCTTATGTTCTTATGTTATTGAAGCTAGGACCTTGGGTAGTTTCAAATTTAGGTTGGATAAATTCATGAGTGAGAGGGTTGGATTTGAGTGGGACTCACGCATGAGTGGGTAGAATTGTCAAAGCTTATTTCTTGGGTAGCATTGAAAATTGGGTTGAGCAAATATTCTGTTAGTGGGACGGATTGTGAAGGACCTGCCTAGTATGGGCCAACAGGCCTGCTGCAGTGTTCCTCCTTTCTTATGTTCTTATGTTAACAACCAGCATCCTGTCGTCATCACTTCACCTGCTGGTGGCTCAGCGGCTGCTTCAATACCAACACTATCTAATACTGACGTCACGCCAACAACAACCAATGAGCGCTCACCACCATCTCACACCTCTACCAAGAACCAATCAGCTGCCTCCTTGGCAGTCTCGCCACAACCATCTTCCACCAATGAGAAGCCTTCATCTCCTCCTACTTCGAACCAATCAGAGTCTTCGTTTTCCAGCACTTCCACTCCGTCACTACCACCATGTACCATGCATGGTGTCAGATATTGGACTACTCGACAATTTCCCACAACAATGATGCCTCTGAGCTTAATCAACGTCTCCAAGAAGGAACTGTCAAGTTTACCTGTACTGCCACCCCACTCAACACCATTGACGACATTTAACGTAACCTCCAGCATCCTATGCTACAACGTCAATTAAATTGAAACACATCTCACTACGACAGTTCGCCTCACTCGTCAGTGGAACGTATCAGTGATTTCTCCTCCACTATTAATCGACCCTGATACAGCTGCTTTCTGTGCCTCTCCCACCGCCGCCTGCCAGCCTCCTGCAGTACAACGACACCCGCCTCATCAGTTGATACAACTCGTCTCAGCATCACACACACCTATCAACAACGCCTGCAGTTTATCTGCACATGTCGCCAGAGTGGATGTGCCACTCACCTGTCCATTCCCACCTCCTACCCTTCCCAAACCTTTCCCATATTTCTATCCTTACCCATCCTTCTTCCATCCCAGCTTACCGACGCTCAGGTCAATCAAGCTCCAAGCTCCCTCATCTATGTCGTTTATGTAAGAACATAAGAAACATAAGAAAGGAGGAACACTGCAGCAGGCCTGTTGGCCCATACTAGGCATGTCCTTCACATTCCATCCCACTAACAAGATATTTGTTCAACCCAATCTTAAATGCTATCCAAGAAATAAGCAATAATGGATTCAAATTAGATAAGTTTAGATTTAGAAAGGATATAGGAAAGTATTGGTTTGGAAATAGGGTAGTTGATGAGTGGAACAGTCTGCCTAGTAGGGTTATTGAAGCTAGGACCTTGGGTAGTTTTAATTTTAGGTTGGATAAATTCATGAGTGAGAGGGGTTGGATTTGAGTGGGATTTGCACATGAGTAAATAGAATTATCAAAGCTTATTTCTTGGGTAGCATTGAAAATTAGGTTGAGAAAATACTGTTAGTGGGATGGATTGTGAAGGACCTGACTAGTATTGGCCAACTGGCCTGCTGCAGTGTTCCTCCTTTCTTATGTTCTTACTGGCCTACGCTAGGCAGGTTCTTTTCAAAACCACCTACCCACCTGTCCAAACTTATCACAAAACTTCCCAAACTTTTGCTTGAGTACCACAGGTAATGAATATGAAAATGGTAAATAATACCGACGAGTCGATAAGACATGCAAGTTAGGTACCTTTATTCCGAAACGTTTCGCTTCTTCAGTCGAATACAGAAGAGTTCAGCTGAAACAGTAGAGATGTAAGACGATGTAATAACCTGTCTCTCACACTGGAGGAGTGTTACTCCATAGTCTGGAACAATGTGAAGTTTAAGCAGCAGTATTGAGACTTATATACCGTCGGAAGGTGAGATGCAGTTCACTAGTAGAAGAAAGCAGGTAATCATTGAGTTGCAGTGTCTGACGCTTCGCCACACAGTGGCTTCATCAGTCCATACAAAGGAGAATGGTGAACAACAGAAGGAATTTGAGGTAATCAGTCCCTCAGCCTGGAGTAGATGTAATCAGTCAATCAATCTTGAAAAAGCTCCTGGAGAGCGAAACGTTGCCACAATAAAATGTCACATTAGTTGCATTTGTGTCCTTTTACTTAACATATTGTCGGTAATTCTACCAATATTATTACACCATTCTTTGTATAGGACTGATGAAGCTAGTGTGGCGAAACGTTTCCTCAATAACGATACCATGTATCTAATTCATAATTATCTGGTATCTTTATTTGTAGACGTTCCGCCAACAAGTGGCTTTGTCAGTACCATACAAGGACATAATGTGAAGAATTATATACAAAAGTGCAAAAGTGTTCGCAATAAAGCTAACAGAATCCTTGGCTTCATATCAAGAAGTATAAATAATAGAAGTCCTCAGGTTGTTCTTCAACTCTATATTTTTGGTTAGGCCTCATTTAGATTATGCTGCACAGTTTTGGTCACCGTATTACAGAATGGATATAAATGTACTGGAAAACGTACAAAGGAGGATGACAAAGTTGATCCCATGTATCAGAAATCTTCCCTATGAGGATTGACTGAGGGCCCTGAATTTGTACTCTCAAGAGAGGCGTAGAATTAAGGGAGATATGATTGAGGTGTATAAATGGTTCAGAGAACCGACAAGTTAAAAATTAGACACAAATGCAACACTTGGGTATCTTTATTGAGGAAACGTTTCGCCACCTACTTCGACTAGTGGATGGTACCACTATGACCCCGCCTCCTGCTGCTTAGCAAACCTATGGCTAATCTTTTCAACATATCACTGCAAACTGGCATGGTGCCTGATAAGTGGAAAATTGCAAATGTAATACCTATTTTCAAAGCAGGAGACAGGTCCTTAGCTTCGAACTATAGACCAATAAGCCTAACGTCCATAGTGGGAAAATTTATAGAATCAATAATTGCCGAGGCAATTCGCAGCCATCTTGAAACGCATAAATTAATCAACGAATCTCAGCACGGTTTTACAAAAGGGCGTTCCTGCCTTACAAATTTAATAACTTTTTTCACTAAGGTATTTGAGGAGGTAGATCATGGTAATGAATATGATATTGTGTATATGGACTTCAGTAAGGCTTTTGATAGAGTCCCACATCAGAGACTATTGAGGAAAATTAAGGCACACGGAATAGGAGAATTTTTTTCCTGGATAGAGGCATGGTTGACAAATAGGCAGCAGAGAGTTTGCATAAATGGGGAGAAATCAGAGTGGGAAAGCGTCACAAGTGGTGTTCCACAGGGGTCAGTATTGGGCCCCTTGTTCACAATCTACATAAACGACATAGATGAGGGAATAAATAGCGACATAAGCAAGTTTGCCGATGACACCAAAATAGGCCGTCCAATTCATTCAAATGAGGACATTAGAGCACTCCAGGAAGATTTGAATAGACTGATGCAGTGGTCGGAGAAGTGGCAGATGCAGTTTAATATAGATAAATGCAAAGTTCTAAATATTGGACAGGACAATAACCATGCCACATAAACTAAATAATGTAGATCTTAATACTACTGATTGCGAAAAGGATTTAGGAGTTCTGGTTAGCAGTAATCTAAAACCAAGACAATAAACGCAATAAAGCGAACAGAATCCTTGGCTTCATATCAAGAAGCATAAATAATAGGAGTCCTCAGGTTGTTCTTCAACTCTATATATCCTTGGTTAGGCCTCATCTAGATTATGCTGCACAGTTTTGGTCACCGTATTACAGAATGGATATAAATGCTCTGGAAAACGTACAAAGGAGGATGACTAAGTTGATTCCATGTATCAGAAATCTTCCCTATGAGGATAGACTGAGGGCCTTGAATCTGCACTCTCTAGAAAGGCGTAGAATTAGGGGGGATATGATTGAGGTGAATAAATGGAAAACAGGAATAAATAAAGGGGATGCAAATAGCGTGCTAAAAATATCTTGTATTGACAGGACTCGCAGCAATGGCTTTAAGTTGGATAAATTCAGATTCAGGAGGGATATAGGAAAGCATTGGTTTGGTAATAGAGTTGTCGATGAGTGGAACAAACTCCCGAGTACAGTTATAGAGGCTAAAACGTTGTGTAGTTTTAAAAATAGGCTAGATAAATATGAGTGGGTGCGGGTGGGTGTGAGTTGTACCTGACTAGTTTGTGCTACTAGGTCAGATGCCGTGCTCCTTCCTTAAGTGAAGGTAACCTGACCTGGCTGGGTCGGGGCATTGGCTTAAGCCGGTGGGAGACTTGGACCTGCCTCGCATGGGCCAGTAGGCCTGCTGCAGTGTTCCTTCTTTCTTATGTTCTTATGTATTGGACTGATGAAGCCACTGTGTGGCGAAACGTTTCCTCAATAAAGATACCCAAGTGTTGCATGTGTCTAATTTATAATAAAGGGGATGTAAATAGCGTTGAAAATATCTAGTATTGACAGGACTCGCAGCAATGGTTTTAAATTGGAAAAAATCAGATTCAGGAAGGATATAGGAAAGCACTGCTTTGGTAATAGAGTTGTGGATAAGTGGAACAAACTCCTGAGTACCGTCATAGAAGCTAAGAACATAAGAACATAAGAAAGGAGGAACACTACAGCAGGCCTGTTGGCCCATACTAGGCAGGTCCTTCACAATCCATCCCACTAACAGAAAATTGCCCAACCTAATTTTCAATTCTACCCAAGAAATAAGCTTTGAAGATTCTATTAACTCAAGTTCGAGTCCCACTCAAATCCAACCCCTCTCACTCATGAATTTATCCAACCTAAATTTGAAACTACCCAAGGTCCTAGCTTCAATGACCCTACTAGGCAGACTGTTCCACTCATCAACTACCCTATTTCCAAACCAATATTTTCCTATATCCTTTCTAAATCTAAACTTATCCAATTTGAATCCATTATTGCGGGTTCTCTCTTGTGTAGTTTTAAAAATAGGTTGTATAAATACTTGAGTGGGTGTAAATTGGACCTGACAAGCTTGTGCTACTAGGTCAGATGCCGTGCTCCTTCCTTAAGTGAATGTGATTGACCTGACTAGGTCTGACTAGCTATCACTGGACTCCGTGATCTGTGACTGAGTAATGCAAGTCAGCAGCTAACAAATCACCTTATATAGGAGCACACCTCACTCTGCCGCATTCCCACCAACCCATTTGTCCAGCATTTTCCCAAACCTCCCCATGAATTAGCTTCAATATTTCAGGTACTGGGTGGAAAAAGACACTTATGTACGGGTCAGGACATTTATTATAGGAAACATCTCACCACGAGTGGCTTCTTCAACCCTAATAAGAACAAATAATCTGTTAGTGGGATGGAATGTGAAGGACCTGCCTAGTATGGGCCAACAGGCCTGCTGCAGTCTTCCTCCTTTGTTATGTTCTTATAAGAAAGGAGCACCGCAGCAGACCTAATGGCCCATGCGAGGCAGGTTAAACTCACACCAACTATACTCGGGAGTTTGTTCCACTTATCATGCACAGAGATAACTAAGTGGGAGGATGAGATTAAGACACACCAACTCCAAGGCTGAGGGACTGATTACCTAGTCTTTTACGTATAGTTGTACTGTCTTCAAATTATGTTTTAGAATTTGTATTGATAAAGCCACTGGATGGCGAAACGTCTACAATAAAGATTCCCAGATGTTTCACATGTGTTTTAATCTCATCTTCTCGGTATTGTATACCATTCTTGTATTAGTATTACCGACAATATTAAGTAAAAGGACTCAAATGCACCTAATGTGACATTTTATTGTGGCAACGTTTCGCTCTCCTGGAGAGCGAAATGTTGCCACAATAAAATGTCACATTAGTTGCATTTGTGTCCTTTTACTTAACATATTGTCGGTAATTCTACCAATATTATTACATGGAAATAAATGGTATAAAATACCGACACAATGGAAAAATAAACACAGCTGACGGATTTACAGTATAAGAAATCTCCCGTATGAAGATAGACTTAGAGCATTGAATCTCCACTCTCTGGAGAGACGTAGAATGAGGGGAGATATCATCGAGGTGTACAAGTGGATGATGGGCATAAACAAAGGAGATATTAATAAAATACTGAGGATATCGAACCAAGTAAGAACCAGAAATAACGGATTTAAATTGGATAAATTTAGATTTAGAAAGGACATAGGCAAGTACTGGTTTTCGAACAGAGTTGTAGATGCGTGGAACAATCTTCCGAGTAGGGTGATAGAGGCTAGGACCTTGGATGGCTTTAAAAAGAGATTGGACAAATATATGAGTGGGAGGGGCTGGGTTTGATTAGTGTCGTGAGTACAGGAGTAAATTCTTAGGTAGTGGTGGTTTTGATAAGGACCTGCCTTGTATGGGCCAGTAGGCCTTCTGCAGTGTTCCTCCATTCTTATGTTCTTATGTTCTTATAACGAACTGGAAATGTGTTCTCTATTTAATGACTATTTTTTGTCAGTCTTTACACAAGAAGACGTAAATGAGATTCCAGAAATTAACAATTATTCAGTTCCTGAAGAATTCAAATTAACTAATATTACTGTCACGAGGGATATGGTTATCAAACAGATAGATAAACTGAAGCAAAATAAGTCCCCGGGACCCGACGAGTTGTTTTCCAGGGTATTTAAAGAATGCAAAATGGAACTTAGTCAGCCATTAACGAATGTGTTTAATACGTCCATCCTAACTGGTGTTGTGCCAGAGATGTGGAAGATAGCTAATGTAGTTCCTATATTCAAATCAGGGGATAAGTCCATTCCATCAAATTACCGTCCAATAAGCCTCACGTCTATAGTTGGCAAATTATTAGAATCAATTATAGCTGATATTATCAGAAGTCACCTTGAAGAACATAATTTGATTAATGAATCTCAGCATGGGTTTACGAGAGGTCGTTCCTGCCTGACAAATTTACTGACGTTTTTCAATAAAACATTTGAGGCAGTAGACAGTGATAAAGAATATGATATAGTTTACTTGGATTTCAGTAAGGCCTTCGATAGAGTACCTCACAAGAGACTCTTAAGAAAGGTGGCAGCTCATGGTATAGGAGGTAAAGTTCTAGCATGGATAGAGGCATGGCTTACCAATAGAAAGCAGAGAGTTTCCATTAATGGGGTCAAATCTGAATGGGGATTTGTCACTAGTGGCGTTCCACAAGGATCAGTTTTGGGCCCATTGTTGTTCATAATTTACATAAATGACCTTGATGAAGGAATTGCAAGTGACATGAGTAAATTTGCTGATGATACAAAAATAGGCCGTATAATTCATTCTGAGGAGGATACCAGTGAACTCCAGGAAGATTTGGATAAATTAATGTCTTGGTCTGAAAAGTGGCAGATGAAGTTTAATGTGGACAAGTGTAAGGTGCTAGTATGTGGTATACCCTGTCATATGTGGTATTTTGCCAAGGAGAGGAGTTGGAAATGAATGGCTGTCCAGGGCAATTGGTGTCAATTGCTGGCTGGACAAATACTGTAAGGAAAATTCAGTAACATTCATTGACAACTGGGACCTCTTCTATGGCAGAAATGACATGTATGCCAGGGATGGGGTTCAATAAAGGATCACATTATACTGCTTATGTGTTTATTTTTCCATTGTGTCGGTATTTTATACCATTTATTTCCACGATGGGGTTCACTTATCCAGGTCTGGGGTGGGGGCACTGGCAACTGCAGTGGAGGGAGCTGTTAGGGCTTTAAACTGTTAAAGAAAGGCACCAGAGACTGTTAAAGAAAGTGGCAGCTCATGGCATTGGGGGAAAAGTGCTGTCATGGATCGAGTCATGGCTCACCAATAGGAAGCAGAGAGTGTGCATAAATGGGGTTAAATCCGAATGGGGACTTGTAACAAGTGGTGTTCCACAGGGATCAGTCTTAGGCCCATTGTTATTTATAATATATATCAATGACCTTGATGAGGGAATTACTAGTGATATGAGCAAATTCGCCGACGACACGAAGATAGGTAGGATATTTGATTCAAACATAGATGTCATAGAACTTCAGGAAGATTTAGACAAACTTAATTCGTGGTCAGAAAAGTGGCAGATGCAGTTCAATGTAGATAAATGCAAGGTTCTGAAGCTCGGGAGTGTCCATAACCCAAGCACTTATAAGTTAAATAACGTAGAACTTAGCCATACAGATTGCGAGAAGGACTTGGGGGTGATGGTAAGCAGCAACCTTAAACCAAGACAGCAATGCCTAAGCGTACGTAATAAGGCAAATAGATTACTGGGATTTATATCAAGAAGTGTTAGCAACAGAAGTCCAGAGGTTATATTACAGCTTTATACATCATTAGTAAGGCCTCACCTAGATTACGCAGCTCAGTTCTGGTCTCCATATTACAGAATGGACATAAATTCGTTAGAAAACATTCAGCGTAGAATGACTAAATTAATACATAGCATTAGAAATCTTCCTTACGAAGAAAGATTGAAGACCCTAAAATTACATTCACTTGTAAGACGTAGAATGAGGGAGACATGATCGAGGTATACAAGTGGAAAAAGGGTATTAACAAAGGGATATAAATAAGGTCTTGAGGATATCTCTCCAAGAGAGAACCCGCAATAATGGATTCAAGTTAGATAAGTTTAGATTTAGAAAGGATATAGGAAAGTATTGGTTTGGAAATAGGGTAGTTGATGAGTGGAACAGTCTGCCTAGTAGGGTTATTGAAGCTAGGACCTTGGGTAGTTTCAAATTTAGGTTGGATAAATTCATGAGTGAGAGGGGTTGGATTTGAGTGGGACTCGCGCATGAGTGGGTAGAATTGTCAAAGCTTATTTCTTGGGTAGCATTGAAAATTGGGTTGAGCAAATATTCTGTTAGTGGGACGGATTGTGAAGGACCTGCCTAGTATGGGCCAACAGGCCTGCTGCAGTGTTCCTCCTTTCTTATGTTCTTATGTTAGTGGTATGGGTTTTGGGGGGAAAACAGAGAAGTCCCAGTGTAGTAATATTATAAGTTGTAAGAGAACTAGTAATAGGCAGAATAAGGTGGATAGTGGAAAGCTAGTGACACTAGATGACAAGGACAGTAATAGGTATAGTGGAAAAACAGAGATGAGCAGGAAGGGTAAAGAGAAAGGAGGGTCTCTAAATATATATTACACCAATAGTCGTAGTGCTAGGAATAAGATGGACGAGTTGAGATTAGTTGCAAGTACGGGTAATATTGATGTTTTTGCAATAACTGAGACATGGTTTAATATGAAAAATCGGGACTTGCCTGCCGAATGTCACATTCAGGGTTTTAAATTGTTCCAACATAAGAACATAAGAACATAAGAATGGAGGAACACTGCAGAAGGCCCACTGGCCCACACAAGGCAGGTCCTTATCAAAACCACCACCACCCAAGAATTCATTCCCGCACTCACGACACAAATCAGACCCAGCCCCTCCCACTCATATAAGTAGACAGAAGTATCGGGAAAGGGGGTGGGGTGGCACTCTATGTCCGTGATCATTTAAATTGTTGCATAAAAACGGGTATAAAGTCTGAATTAACACATACAGAGTCTGTCTGGATAGAATTTTCAGAGGGGTGTGAAAAATTGATTTTAGGCGTGATTTACCGTCCTCCAAACTTAGATAGGGAACAAGGGAGACTACTTTGGGAGGAAATTGTTAAGGCCACAAGACACGATAACGTAGTAATTCTAGGGGACTTTAACTTTAGTCAGATTGATTGGAATTTCATGACAGGGAATTTAGAATCTAACGACTTTTTAGAAGTAGTTCAGGATTGCTTTTTGAAGCAGTTTGTAACAGAACCTACAAGAACATAAGAACATAAGAACATAAGAAAGGAGGGGCTTGGACTTCCAGCAAGTATGTGTGAGCGTGTTAGATTGGAGTGAATGGAGACGAATGGTTTTTGGGACCTGACGAGCTGTTGGAGTGTGAGCAGGGTAACATTTTGTGAAGGGATTCAGGGAAACCAGTTAATTGATTTAGTTGGACTTGAGTCCTGGAAATGGGAAGTACAATGCCTACACTTTAAAGGAGGGGTCTGAGATAGTGACAGCTGGGAGGGACTATTCACAGCTGTCGTATCTGAGCTCCTCTGCAAAGACAGTGATTATGTATGAGTGTGGTGAAAGTGTTGAATGATGATGAAAGTATTTTCTTTTTGGGGATTTTCTTTCTTTTTGGGTCACCCTGCCTCGGTGGGAGACGGCCGACTTGTTGAAAAAAATATATATATATATACAGTGGTACCTCTACTTACGAGCAGATCCCAACTCGAACAATTATGTAAGTGTATTTTTGTAGGTGTTTTTGTTATTATTATTATAATCAAATAGAAGCGCTAAACCACAGGGTTATACAGCGCTGGGGTTGTTTTGTAAGTGTATTTTTGGGGTTTGAAATGGATTAATCTAATTTTCATTATTTCTTATGGGAAAAATTCCTTCGGTATCGGCACTTGAATAGCCGTCTGGAACGAATTTTGCTCGTAAGTAGAGGTACCACTGTGTATATATATATATATATTTATATATATATATATATATATATATATATATATATATATATATATATATATATATATATATACACACACACATATATACACATATATACAGTGGACCCTCGGTGTTCGTAATTAATTCATTCCAGAATGCTGCTCAAGTGCCGTTACCAAACGAATTTGTTCCCATAAGGAATAATGTAAATTAGCTTAGTCCTTTTAGACCCCCAAAAATACACTTACAAAAATACACAAATACACTTACATAATTGTTGAGTTTGGAGCAGTACTGCTCCAAACTCGAACAATTATGTAA